>JANSTU010007101.1:0-16747 GCA_027564075.1 Bolitophila hybrida
CGCAGGTAACCATGGACCTGCCTGTGGAAATGGTATATTGGTGCAAGTTCCACCGGGACTTGCCTTTTTTATGATAAAGAACGGTAGATTATTGTGGCTATGTGAGTGCAGGTACCACCGGGACCTGCCTTTTTATAGAAAAAATACGGTGGTTACAAATTATTTTAATTTGTATGTTGCACACTTGTCTGCAATGGTGGGTAGAACGTAATTATATGGTTGAGTAGGAAAAACTCGAATATACGTATAGAGAATAGTCGCGTTGATGCGTGTGTATTGCGTCAGCGGGCATGACCGGTGGCTCCTTTACTTTCTGGTTCACACAAAAATCGATGTTAGGCCTGCTTGTTTGGAGAGGAGGATTATTTTAAATTTTAAATTTTAAATTTTAATTATTAGTGTTATTAGGCAAATATATGCCAATATATTAATATAGTTTATTTTTAAGAGAATTGGTATCCGTTTTTTTCCCCATTTATTTTGCTCTCCATATACAAAGATTATAATATATGCATATTATATTTATGTGAGTATTTTTGTTCCCTTCTACCCAATGTGTTGCGTGCTTGGTGTGCGCAGATTGAATTATGCCAGTGTACTGGTTTTGATGCACTTAGCTTTTTTCCACCTTTAGAAATATTTTTATAGTTTACATTTACTTTACTTTTTTTTTTATATATAACTACTTTAGTGTGTGATTTTATTCGTTACGTTAATCATTAAGCTTTTCCCTTTTTTGGAAAATACATTAATGGCAAAAACAGCAGATCAAATTCTTTACGTTATGCTGTAGAAATGCATTTTTCGTTCTCTCGTAGAACTCATCAGTACAGAACCGGAATTATTTCGTCCAGTCAAAACAAAATTTAGAGAAAGTTGTGTGTGTTTTTTAAAGATAATTTAAAAACAAATACAAAGATCTATAGCCAAAAAAGATATCTATTGCATCAGGTATCACTTAGCATGATCCTCGCACACTATACGCATCTTTTTCCTATTGGAGAGAGAACAAACCCACACATACACACGCATACATTCACTGGGAGCAGACAAACAGATGCTTTTATTCGCGTAATTTTTATATGAAAAAAGAAATTTAGAATTCAATAAAATGTTTGGAAAAATGTAAAAATTGCTCACATAGCTTTTCTCGCAGGTAACCATGGACCTGCCTGTGGAAATGGTATATTGGTGCAAGTTCCACCGGGACTTGCCTTTTTTATGATAAGAAGATATGTATAGAGAATAGTCGCGTTGATGTGCGCGTGCATTGCGTCAGCGGGCATGACCGGTGGCTCCTTTACTTTCTGGTTCACAAATTGTGCACCACCGTTGATAATGGTTAAACCTTATTTAGGTTTTCGGGTGGTACATTTCTTTTCGTCCAAACGATTTTTCATTTCAACGTTAGTGATTTTTTTTTATTAAATACTGTGAGCGGAATTTTTAATTTAAAAATACCAAGAAGAAGCTAAATTAATCAAATATTAAATCAATATAAAAAAAGTTTTTTGGGTATTGTAAATATGCTGTTCCAATCCTGGCAAATATTTCGCATCCGTGATTTTAAATCCTTTTTTAATGTTGATAGACAAGTCTATTTTCTATGTTGCCTCAACATATAATAAATAATAAAAAAAAGGAATAATAAAATATCCTTACCATGAAAAAAGTAACAGATCCGACTACACGTACAGTTGCACTAAATGATTAATTGTTTTATTGTTTTTGATTAATTGTAACAGTTTTCAAAGATTCAAAGAACTCTCTCTCTCTCTCTCTCTATCTCTCTCTATCTATCTCTCTCTATCTATCTCTCTGCAAAGAGTAGTTTCAAGCATCCTGAAGATTCAAATAATTTCCATTGCGTGAAAGAATTGACGCAGAAAAACATCTTTGACCGTATCGACGCATGCGAATCGCTGCTGCATCGCATCAAAATCGACCCGTTTCTGAATGAAAAGTGGGTCACTTACGACAACGTGAAGCGCTAACGGTCGTGGTCAAAGCGCAGTGAAGCGGCCCAGACGGAGGCCAAGCCCGGATTGACCGCCAGGAAGGTTCTTGTGAGCTGCTCCCCTATGGCCAAACGCTCAATTCGGACCTGTACTGCCAACAACTGGAACGCTTAAAGCCAGCACTCATGCAGAAGAGGTCATCTTTGATCAACAGAGGCCGAATTGTCTTCCATCAGGACAACGCCAGGCCACACATATCTTTGGTGACGCGCCAGAAGCTCTGGGAGCTCGTATGGGAGGCTCTTTTGTATCCACTGTATAGTCCGGACCTCGCATCAAGTGATTACCACCTGTTTCTGTCCATGGCGAACGAGCTTGGTCGAAAGTTGGCCACAAAAGAGGCCTGTGCAAATTGCCTCTCCGAGATTCTGTAAGAGGGTCGTTTTGAAGTTGGCATCTCGTTGGGAACTAGTCATCGAACAAAATACCGCTGGACTTTTTTGACACTCTATTATTTAAAAAAAATGAGCATATTGTGTAATTTTAAGTATGCTATATTTTGCTTATTAGTGCATATACTCTTATTTTACCATGCATACTTTTTTTGCCTTGGTCGTAACACTATTTAGCATGTTCAAAATTGGCACGGGTAAGGATCGAGCTTACAGAAAAAATATTACTTTATTTTTAATAATTACAACTTGAATCATTGGATTGGATAAAAGTTTATTTTTTGTTAGCTGGGTCTAATTCTTGCTATCATTAATTGTATCATTTAATTATGTTTCAATTATGATTTACTTAACTGAATGATAACAAATGCTTGAAAAACGATTCCATTATTAAGCTGGACTGAGAAATGTTATTTTTTAAGACAAAAATTTGATTTTTTTATCTGTTTGTAACATACAACAATTGTTATTTGGACGAGGAAGAACAAGAAAACGGTAACTTGGAAAATAACTTGAATTATTTAATGTTTCCAAAAAGGAGATTCTGAAAAATACCTGTGTGTGTCCATATATAGTATTAGATTTTTCTCTCTATCAAGAAATGGTTTGAAATGACGGCATGATGCTAGTGTGCAAGGCGAATTTTAATTTTTAAACAGCCCTCGACTTTCAGCCAATATGCTCCCTAACCCAGACTAGCGGCTAGCATTTAAATTGGATATATGTCGGAAAACACAAACTTGCCATAGTTTATAAATAAATATTAAATCGTAAATAGTACGAAATTTCCAAAATTTCAGTCACATTTTCCTAAGATAACAATAAAACAAGCAACATAATAAAATAAAAAATATGCTTATAATTTATTGCAAACGAAAAAAACATGTATATGCAATATTTTTACACGAGTTTATTTGTGATTTATAAGATTTAGCTTTTGGGCATTATATATATATATATATATATAAACAAGCGTTACATGAACAAAAAAGATCTCATAAATGCCATATTATAGAAACATACTAGTATATATGTAATATGTAAATTTTTCACAATTTATGTTTATTACATCTAGGGCTTTTAAGTCATGTCTACATGAGCTTACAATACTTTGCTGCTGTTGTACAGTTTTCCAAAGCACATATATACACACTTAACGCGATACAGGTGGTAAATCTTGTAGATGAGATGCCGTAAGGTAATATACTTCTCTTATGTATTTTTATTCTGCCCTTAAATTGTAGTAATGCTCGTAGCTGGCTAGAAAACCTAAAAATAATACTTTGTACTATGTTAATTATAAATACAAAGAGTAAATTATCTGCTCATTAAAAAAACAATTTCATAATCAACAATTCTGCATAGTCATAAAATAGTAAGTATGTAAATCCAATTTTATCTGCCCAATTATGCTGCCAACCAGTGCTGGCAGCAAAATATCCACCCACACATTTACATTTTAATGAACACGTTTTTTATTTGTGCACACACAGTGGAAAAAAAACGAGAACATGTTGATTTATACGCCATATTGCCTCAACGCTATAATTATTATGATGTCCTCTCGCAAAGTACAAAATGATGTTAATTTATTATGGTGCAATAAATAGCAATGGTTGTCCAATGCTCCCCGGTCGAAATTTATGTGTGCCAGCCGTCCGCCCGTTGCATTTTGTATTTTTTTTTTTGTTGGTATATTGGCGCCAATGTCCCAAAACGCACTCGCATATAATCAAACCATAAAACGTGGATGTGTTTGAGTAGGCGAATTTTCCACTGTATATAGATTTATATGCACTCTAAATATAAATACATTTATTGTAAATTTTTTGTTTCATCGTAGGTAGATTTACATTTATACGCTATTTTGATGAGGACGAGTGTATATTGGATAATGCACACGGCGGGGATGTATTTTATCGAATTCCAACGAAACGAAGGTATTAAACTTGAAGTACATTTCAAATACTGCTCGTCATTTCAATTGAGCTGTTCCATGCGTACGCGTGCTCTGCATGATGCTGGTGCACTCGATGCATCAGCGCACTATCGACAATTTTGTGTATTTCGAATGCTGCGGACAAATGAAACGAAGCCGACTTGAAGCCGTGCGAACACTTTTCCTATTATTCTATTTGCCATGTATAACACTAACTCAATCACATTCATATATACACACACGCATACACACATTCACAGAGGAATCCTGCAGGATATACCGCTTACGGTGCATTTCTCTTTCCACCTATTTCTGGCCGGTTTGTTTGCATGAAAATGCGGTCTAAGTGCTCTCAGGTAAGTGTACGTTCTATTCTCGGAATTATATGTGTACGTTTCGCTTGTACAAGCTCAACAGAATGAAATCCCTGATTTTGCGAAAAATATATTGAAAAAGGTTGATTGAAGAAGAACAACATTCATGTATATTCTATATAGGTGAGATATAAATTTATATATATATATAGTACGAGCTGGTGTATATGGAAGGGAAGCTCTTACTTTAGTAATGGGATTATATACAATATTAAGGTTATAGCATGTCTACGTCTAGCTTTTGTTGGAGGCTTTATCGATGTTAAATGTGTTTGATATGAAATTTGATAATATAAAATATAAGAAATGTTATTATAAATGCAGGAATATAAATAGCATTAAAATTTATTTCAGGATTAAATGCACTTTATGGAGTAAATTCTCAGGAAGAGATTTCATCGGCTTCACATTTCTACAATAAGTTGCACAATACGACCTATAAACATATTGTAATCTAGTCAAGTAAATTATAACTTAACATACAGACATACATAATATATATTATAAATCTCATTGCATACTGTAATCCCTTCATTGGTCATGGTCATTCATTGACCATTACGGGTTCACACTAGTGATAGACATATAATTAAAAAAATATATACAAGAAAACTTTAGTAGTTTACTACATGATTTTGGAAAACAAATAATTTAAAGTATTAATAAACAAGAATATTAAACATAAACTAAGAAAGAGTGAAAACCTGCCTTGAGGAGAAACGAAAAACCTCAACAGACTACCTAAGAGTTGGAAGGATCGAGATGATTAAAAGGTAAAACGGCATGTCAAAAGCTTCATGCCATTCCAGACTACAAGGAAACAACCAACCTTCTTATTGACGAAATCGAAGGCTTAAAACGACAACGATCAATTGAGACGACGTGTGGAGAATATTGAAAATCGCATTGCAAATAATAAACAAACTCATCTTAAAAGCAACCTATTAGTATGTGGAGGTCCTGATGAAAAATTGTATGAAATGGTTTCATGTTCCTCTTGAGAGAGTTCAAGAAATGTGTGATCTAGGAATTATTTTTGACGCGAAATTGTCTTTTATATGACACATTGCCGTGGCTACTTCTAATGACTATGTCATTCCACCCTATATCGATCGATGCGAGCTCATGTGTCTGGAGACTCTCTCTTTTCTTCGTAAAAATGCAGATTTTTTCTTCTTGTTTGATCTGTTATGTAATCGTATCGACGCTCGAAATTTGCTGTCTCTTTTAGATTTCAATCTTCCGTTTAGAACGACTCGTTCACATGTCTTCTTACGTTTGAGGAGGCATAGAGCTAATCATGGACTTGCTTAAATAGAATGTCTGAAGCTTTTAATGACATCGCTACTCACTTTGAAGCATTTCGGAGGATCACACGGTCTTTAAGTTAATCCTGAAATATTTATGATAGCGAACCATACAACAGAAATAATATTTTGGTAAAAGTGGCATGGACATACTTGTTCGGTTGGTGCTTAGTCATATTGTATTACGAGCTGGACAGATTATTCTGTTGAGTTTTGATTTTTTTAATGTTTTTAAATGTTACGTTGATATGTTTGTTATTTGTTTTTTTTTAATTTTATTTATTTGATTGTATTATTGTATATTATTTTTAGTTTGTATAATTGTGTTTATTTTTCTATTTTTTTATTTTGTTTACAATGACAAATCCAAGAATTTTAACACCGAGTAATCAATTTGGCCTAAATCTAAAAAGATTATAAATTTTAAATATATTTTTTGGATACAACAAATAAAATAAATAAATAACAAAAGTATATCAATTATTATTTGTTGTATTATTATCTCATTGGGTCCTCTGTAATCTCTTGTGGGACATAGGTCCAGTGTGCGATGCCGTACACCGGATTCATTGACCATTTCGGGTTCACACGACTGGTCAGGCCATGCTAATTGAGATGTGCTACTGTGCTCTAAGACTAACAATCCATCCGCGATGGTTAGGAGTCCGAATTTCCGACTCTAGCAACTTTGCATATTTTTGAGAAATCTTCATGCACCGAGATCTATCTTGATTGATTTTTTTAAAGGAAATCTTCTGTTGTTTCTCGGTTTCGAATATTCGTTATGTTCAACCAACTTGGCAACATAATATAGTAAAAAGAATTTTCTGTTTAAACTTTTCAAGCTTCTCGTTTAAGCTTAATTAATTTAATTATATTTTATGGGTTTTTTGACCCTATTAAAGTCCTCTTTTCGATGGTGGATGTGATTTCTGCTTATAGGGCTCCTGAAACTAAAATCTTTTGTTTAGAACAAAAAATCATAAATAAAATTTCCAAATTTCCCCCAAAAATGTTTTTGTTATCTGTTTAATTATAAATTATGAACTAAGATCATGCTATGAAAATTTATGCTATGAAAATTAATGAAACAATAAACTAAAATATTTATTTTTACATTCATTTTAATTTTTCAGTTCATACGATAACTAATATTCTTGTTAGGAAGAACATATCCAAATTTAAAATTAATCGACTTATCAAATGTCTCGTTTTCAAGAGATCTTGCATTCGTTCTTTAGTATCATGAATTAGTAAATAATGAATAATTAATTAATTAATTAATAAATGAATAAATAAACTTTTCCATATAATATATGTTAACGGTTGTTGAAAAAAAATACCAACATTGATTTTATTCCATATAATTTCCTACTGCGCCAAATCAAAATTGTTTAACCAGTCATCCTGGAATATTGGTCATTATATATAATGCTCGCCCACGCCAAAGCAAACAACAACACCGAACTCAAACTTTTAAAATTTAAAAAGTTTCGCTCACGGGGAATCATGTGGTGGAAAATTATCATATTTCAATATGATTTCTTGACAAGTATTTATGTCCCGGTGGTATTCAGACATACACACACCACGATATAGATTTTCACAAAAGTGTATAAGCTTTAAAAGCTCGCGAGTTACAAATATTTGTTTGTATATATATTATGTATATACCTAAATAGAAGTATAACATATTTTCAAAGAGAGCTGTATGTTTCTTTGAACAAATATACTTTGTTAGTGAATTTAGAGAAAATGTATATAAAACAGCCCAGAGTTTTCGTTGCTTACCGCTTCAGGGTAAGCTATTTTTGTCAGTGTTCGTTTCGTGAATGTTTTATTGTTGCAAATGCTTTATGTATGTGTATGTGTGCCCTGAATATTAAATCTTGTTTTGTGGAGTTTAGGAACAACTTGGGGCAATGTTATACATGTACCTTTAACAATGATAATGATAATGTTGGCTTACTTGAGACAAAATAATATATTATATTATGTTATATAATAATGTACATATTGTTTTGTTTATTTATGTATATATCATGTGTATACATATTAATATACACACAGACTCTCACTCACTCTCTCTCGAGAGAGTAAATGGCGGCTGTACATATATTGAAATATAATATAATATACAGACCGCCGCTTGTTCAGGATGATATACAGGATTGTTGTCGCAGTCGTATTTATCTTGACACAAAAACACACATATACAACACAATATTACGTGAGCTATGGGCTTGTAGATGTGTTTGTGTGAACTTTTGTTTCAAATGAAGTTTGTCTATTGTATTTTCGAAGTACTGCGGTCTGGAATCAAATTAGGTTTCTGGCATGTGTGTTGGTGCAAAGATTAGATCTTATTAAGTATAGTCACCTATTGATGAATACGAGCCTGGAATTAGCAACGACGAATGCTTTCGATTAGAACAATCAAATTATGTTAACTGTAAGAATTGTTTATATAACACACAGAAACTTGGGATAAAGCACAATGTCTTTATATACTCTAAATATTATATGTTGTAAAGTTTCACAACCCACACGTACCGAAAACGTGATGCCCTAAATCCCAAGCATCCTGCGGCAATAAAACATCTGTAAAAGACACCAACCGTATTCGCCATACGATATAATATATACGATACATGTTAGGTACTCCAGCTTTAATTCCATCTGATTCATACATTTTCTTCATAATAATTCCTGTAAAATAAAAAAAAGATTTCTGGAATTACATATAATACCCAATAATATGCTAATATGCTGAGCATTGTTCCTTGAAGACATCCATTCATGCATGTAATCACATTCATTGTGTTCTACTTGACTTTTATAAATAATATAAGATATATGTACAGACGAAATGAAATTGAAAACTTCTGCACGTGCGCTCGTTGTGTGCTTGAATAGAGGAAATAAGAAAAGTCATACCGCAAAAGGAGTGCGAATATTATATATATATATATATATTTTTCATGTGTGTGGGTGTGTTTTTCTGTACTAGGGCAATAAGAGAATGTCAAGGGACGTCATAAATGAATAATCAGCTAAAACATTCCACTACACAGAAAGATAGCTTAAATACGAATACACATTATTATTTGAAGACTTGTGTGGGGTGCACTGAGGCTAGAAAGTGGTTTGAAGAAAAGCAGAAGCAAGCTAAATTTATGTGTGTTTTCTATGGTATCTCGTGGGAGACACAATTCACATGTGTGTGTGTGTGCGTGGAAGTGTGATGTCAAAGCCACCATTTATCTGGGGATAGAATTCATTTAGGACGTCTACATATAGTGAGGGACCAAAGAAAGTGTTTTATTTAGTAATATAGTGTGCTGTTGTTTTGTAGAGTAGGTCAAAAGAAGACTGCGTTGTTTTTAAAGACAAAGAAGAAGAATAAGTCATAAATAACAATATCAAAATACAAATGCGAATTTCTGTTTTTTAGGCATGCTCGAAAGACTTTTAGATTCAGTGTAATAACTGGCTTTATAACTTAATGTGAAAATTGGAATTACAAACGCTTTCGCAACAAAATCAAGGAATTACATTTGGAAGTATTCATTTTCTTCCCCAGATTGCACTTAACGTATGCGTTTTTTTCATTTATCAAGTAACACGGCCTCTTATATTTCCAAAATGCCCTAAACGAAGTTTATCCGTCCAAGTTTACTTTCTTCAGGAATTCAAGGCCATATTAAAAAAATCAGATTGCTACTTTAGTGGTTAGTAGGGAGTACGACCCCGAGACCAAAAGAGCTTTCAGATCGAATTTTATACTGCAAATGTATGTAGATGACAACCATTAGCGGTATATAATTTATACAGCCATATAATTAATATGGCTGTATCGTCTCTGAAAATTGGGTAATAATTGGTCAATGTATGACCATAACAATTTAACATTTTTTTTTTTGTAAATGTAGTGTATCAAAAATTTGATACCATAATTCTTCCCTAGCCTTAACAGAAGAGGGCGAGTGACGCGATCAAACGCAGAATAAAGATATTAGGGGTCTTCCCTGTATTTCGACGCCGTCCCATTTGACGAGTGCACCCAAAATGTCCTATTATGTCCTATGTTCTCATAAACTTATCGTGTTTATTACATTGACAGGCATATTAGCCGATCAAACTAGAATTTCTTGCAATTATTGCAAAAGAAATACATTTTGACAGAGAAATTCGTAGAACGAAATACATTTACAACGTAAAATTAGCAAACTCATAAAAACCATAGTGTTTTAAGAGTCATGTGCTGCGGATTTTTGTGTAAGTAGTAAAATTTGAATTGCATAAGTGGTTGATTGAGTGTTGATTGTCAAGATTTGACAATTTTTGGTTTTTCAAAGATGAATGCAAACTGAAAAGCTTTTTGTGTATGATTCCAAGTATAATATATAAGTTAGTATAATTTCCAAAGACCCCAAAACTATATGGCTGTTCGCGCCAACTCTTTAGCTTTAATAATAACGTCGAAACCAAAGGCCAATCATCCCAAAGGAAGTAGTAAATGATCCAAAATCGAAAAAACAACCTTGCGTGAAGCAATACGAAGAAAACGCCCGGATTTTTGCATAACAATTCAATTGCTTTTGCTCACACCGTACTCTTGACTTAGTCACCGTATTCACCGGACTTGACCCACAGAGACTGCTTCTTGTTCCAAAAACTGAATAGACCCATGAAAGAACGGCATTTTGCAACGATTGAGCTGAAATACCAAAAAGCGAAGAAATGCTTTGAAGACGGGAATCAACTAGGGGATAAACTAGGGACATTTTGCATATTATTATATTAATAATTTTTGCTATTTTTCAATATGTGATTATTTGATTTTTATCTCTAGTGTTTATAAAAAGATCATATCCTAAAACAAAAGTCATTACATTTATTGAAAGATGTTTTTACCAGAAATTGAAGCCGTTTACATGGGATTGGCAGATCATCGGTATCCTCGGTATATATGCTAGTTGACTAGCTGATGGGCCGGTGATATTGGTCGCTACAATTAAATTGTCAATTCAATTCCTCAATAAGCAGTCTCGTTACATTGCCACATTGATTGATTGATTGATGATTGGAATTCCGAATTAATGTCAATTTATGTGGTGGCAGTCCAGAAGGGTATAGTGAATTTTAAAATTCCAGTCGATAATGGACTGCGTCTTTAATATTAGTCACGGTGTCGATCGATTTGTAATTTTTTATTTGGCCGGGGACTTTTTCATAATAATAAACACACAAAATTATTTTCGACAAGACATTTTTAAAATTATAAATTCTAAAAAAAAAATCTAAAATAAATAATCAGATTGTTTAATTCCTTGACAGTATCATTCCTAGGTGACATTTTTGCCTAGAATTCAATCAATGAAAGTCCTTTTCGTGCAAATGCTCGATTTCATACAGCATTTATTAAAATTTCTAAAGTATGGACTAGAAAGAGTATGTCACAATTTCCGCTTAAACTTTGAGTGGGAAAAATTCCTTCCCTCTGCATATATAATAATAATTATGATGCATGAATTATATGTCATTGGACCAATCAAGTTCGCATAAAAAATATTAGATCCACAATAGAATTACTCATTTTACAGTAACTGAACATCTTTTATCGGAATATAATTACATTTAATTACTTGTTACCCACATTTTCACCAATAATATAGTGTATACATTGTCAAGACATCAATCGCCATATAAAGTGGTTGAGTTCTCAGAAGCACTGTATTTGAGCATTCAGTATAAATGTATATATGTATATATTGTACATTATATGATCCCATTATATCTGGCAATAAACATATATAACTCACAATGGCATCATTCGTATGTCGGAGGCATTATGTCGCGACGGGTGGTTGGTGTCAGGTTGAGGAAGGTAGTCATCACATAATATGAACAACATACAGCATATGTGCACTTGTACACACTCACACCCAGCCATACATACATACACACATATATTCAGAGAAAGCATACTATTAAACCACTTTATGGTAATGTGTGCATCATGTGTATTACTAGTTATGATCATAGGGTTCAAAAGTATACTTGCGCCGTGCCAGACGAACGTGTATACGTGTGGTCTAACCGAACGGCCGGGGCTCCTCTGTTCAAACACAATTAGGCATTAGCATAAATGTGTGCAAGTGCATGCACCACATTCTATCTCTCTCACTTATATGCTTATGCGTATTTAGTTGGGGCGCGCCATAAGTGCATGACTATATGCAGTTCAAAGCCCAGGTAAATGCTATTTAATATAGGTCACGTAAGCTTTGCTTGGCTGTATTCACTCACACAAACATATACAATGCAAAATTTAATAGCTGAATAAGTTTGCACTTGGAATATTATTATATATTATGCTAAATGTGGTAGTTTGGTATGTGTCTATGTAAATTAATCAGAGTACGTGATTGATCACCGAGCATGACGAATTTTAATACCACCGAAAACATTATTGCCATTCCCTCTTTATGCTAATATAAAATAATATAATATATTTATACTAGAATATACTTGCTTTAATCTTAAGAGCTTTGTGTGAAAATTGAGCTATTTAACTTTCACGCATTCAATTCTCGTGAAGCTTTAAAGCTTCGAATACGAATAGCACACCTACATATATATTATAATGTAGATATACACAACATTTCAAAAATGTGTCACCGTTCATAATACGAAGAATATGGACGACAAATTTGAATCCAGTTGACGGAGTCGCAGTTGTATGAAATGCGGCGGTGCGGAGTGTCGACAGGTAAGTGGGATTAGATGCGACCTACCCGACATGAGCTATATTCTGTATATATTATATTCATTTACCTATGTAGCATAACAACTTTTCCTCATGGCATAGGAATAGGAAAAGCGGAAAAGCGTGAACTTCGTCGTACAAGTCTAATTTCGGGTATACACACACATTAGACACGGACGGCTTTGTGTGTATCTGTTCAAAAACATCAATATATGTTTGAATAATTCCATTAGATACGCGTGTTTGTGTACTTGAGTGCGGATCATTGCGAGGGTGAACTAAATTAATCCCTTTTATGTAAGTGTGTGTGTAAGTTCTGGGCTAACATCGCAAATGTGTGTTAAATTTAAATGCATTGTTTGTTAGCTTACAATCTAAATCAATGATTTAAATTACAAAATAAATATTATAATTTATGTTCAAAAGTTTTTCGGCACTAAATTGAAAATTAATATGAACAAAAAACCTTCAATCAATTAACAACTAGACACAGAAGAGCAAATAGATAAAAAAAAAAACAGGATGTGAAAAAGGAGCCCGCTGGCAAAGATAAACTTGATAAACGGCAAAAGTTTGGTGTTTTCATAAGGAAAACAAGTTATGAGGCGCCTGCGTAAAAGCTCATATATTCTCAAATGGCGTTACATAGGCGAGGAGAAACGCTTTCCGAAAATTGATATACACGCACTGAAATTTCTGTTGACTATAATTCACATTTTCCGAGAACCGAATTCGCATATGAATATCTGATGGTCCAAGTTTAATTCAACCAAGTGAAATTCTGTTACATATTATGCGAAAAATATCATATGTCAAATATATATTTTGTATGTTTGCTTGCGTAAGCAACAATGCATATATAGTATATATAATACATATTCATTTATACATATATAGAATGTTTGAATTGTACACATTTATCGCTGAAGTATAAAATGCCGATAGCAAGAGTGTTGTATTCCATTTGCTCCCGCGGGCGCTTTCAAAATGCGGCGGAAAATATTTAGACATTTTGTATAATATTTAGATATATAGAAATACATTTGGATCGTTATATTGCCGCAACAGCACAAGCAAAAGAAGATCTGCGACACGATTTTACCCAAAGACAACGCAAAACGCTCGTTTTCTATAGAATATATTATATTATAATATATAGTATATTATATTTATATAATACTAGAATTCGACAAAGTTAAAGTGCACAGAATAATAATTCTATATATATATATATATAATATATATCTAGTAATGCTTTAATAAGTTAGTATAAAGTTTTTCGTCGTATGCGTTAGTGAACCGGTTTTACAATTATCATATTGTAGATTTTGCTGATTTTAATATTATTATGTAGATTCGTTTTTAGGAAGTTCAGAAATTGAATTTAATTCATCTGTGTATACTCAAGTAATTATTTAAAATATGCCAGTAATTGTGCTGATGGTTGATAGTTGGGGTAAATTCATTTAAAGAAATAATTTATTGGACTACGAAGAAAATATAAAATATTAATATATTTTGCAAAAAGCAGAGTTATATAAATTTTATGTGTGTCACTGTCTAATATTCTTTTATGAGACTTCATATTTGATTTACTAAATATCAGTAAATTTAAAATCAAAATGAGAATATGACTTTACACCCGAAATTCTCGCTATTCGTTAAGACAAACGTTCCGTGAGATTAATGGTGTTTTGTGAGATGGTACTCTATCTTCACACCAAGGAGGAATGTTTTCGACGATTCAGAGCCGATGAAAATGACACCATCGCAGTTAGTCACTGAACCATTTTAAACTGCAGAAGGCTGGATACAAAAAAAAGTTTGTTGTTTAGGTGCCGCTTGACGAAAAATGGGTCACATACGACAATATCAAGCGAAAACGGTCGTGGTCGAAGTCCGGTGAATCGTCCCAAACAGTGGCCAAGCCAGTATTGACGGCCAGGAAGGTTTTGCTGTGTGTTTGGTGGGATTGGAAGGGAAAAATCCACTTTGAGCTGCTCCCATATGGCCCGTCGCTTAATTTTAACATCTACTGCGAACAACTGTACCGCTTGAAGCAGGCGATCGACCAGAAGCGTCCAGAATTGTCCAATAGGAAGGGTGTTCAACCGGACAATGCTTGGCCAGACGCGTCTTTGGTGACTCGTCAGAAGCTACGGGAGCTCGGATGGGAGGTTTTATCGCCCGCACAAAGCGCCACCTGTTCCTGTCCATGACGAAAGCCCTTGGTGGTGTAAAGTTGGCCTCAAAAGAGCCTTGGGAAACCCCTTAATGACTCAAAAAAAGTCAAACGAATTATGCGAAGTCTATATTTTAATTCGCGAAATGACATTTTACTCAGATTTTTTTCGAATCTCATTTGCTCTAGTACAATTTCATCTTTTCAGTTAAAAACGCTGATTCAATGATAATTTATTATTTTTAAATGTTTTTTATTATAATTTTTGTTTCGCAAATAAATAAATAATAATATAGAGTTCCTAAAATTATTATTATATTATGTTAAATGATAAGAAATGAATAATAGAAGAAGAAAAGAAAATCTACCAATCTACCTGCATTAGAAATAAACTAACTGTAAATGTTTTATTTTAAATATTTTAATTTTTTTTTGTTACACTCGCTGATTAAATGAATTAATCATATACTTATTATACAATTTAAAATTCGAAAACCACACAAAATTAATTAATTTAGCTCGACATCGATGAGTTTGCTCTTGCTGTCCTTTCTTTGCACAATTGACTTAAGAATATTCTTCAAACCTTTTTCCTTAACTTCAATCACCTGACTTTCTTGCAATGGATTTTCACAAATAAAAAAGTTCGCTTACTGAAGCCATCATGGCTTGTACTACTGATTCAGGCAGAATATTTGAGTTATGTCGGCAAATGTTCCGTAGAAGGGGATGGGGATTTAGGACAGTTTTTCAACGTATAATAAAATATTTTTTGTTAATATACGAAAAACGCGTGTTGCTGTATTTTGGGTTTGAGACACTTGTACGCTAAAACTATTCATTTATCAAAAAATGGTTTCTATACATAAATTATAGAAAATTTTCTCTAGATTTTTTTTTACGTAATGGTTGGAAAAGAGATAAAAATATTTTTGGGCGCCATTTTTTCAATATTGTGGCGCTAGCGGCAAAGTTACGAGATGGCTAAGTGAAAATTCGAAAAGAGCACGTTCAAATCTATATAATACCATATTTTAAAAATGTCCAGTTATCATAATTAAATTTTTGATCGCTAATGTGTCTTCTTACGATATTTTAAAATAAATAAAATAAATTGCTAAAAAGGTTGCCTTTTGAGTTTTTTTATTTATAAAGTAACCGCGCTTCATATCTTTTTAAAATGCCCTAAAAGAAGTCTAAACGTTCCGAACATATAACTAAAATAATGAAGAGTAAAACCATTTTTTTATTTTGTATTTTTCTAATTAATAACTTGGACTTTCTTTGATCAAAACTTTTGGCAAAACCATTAAACACATATAATCAAAAAAAATTAAATTATATAAAAAGTATAAAAAAATATTTAACATTTCAGACTTTTGTTAATAAGTTTGGAACGGTTAGTTATCTGGACTTTGTTAATGCATTTAAGAAAGGTAACGCCGGGATGCTTGATAAATTTAAAAAACGAGGTTGTTTTGTTTTTTTCTCACACATGTATTCTATAGACTATAGAATAATCAGTTTCTAACTATAATCCACTGAAAACTTGTCAGATCACAAATCTATATTTAAAGCTAATTATATCGCTAATTAAAAATCTTTTCGTATCTCCAATGTAAAGAAAAAACATCGCTAATCTGTAAAAAGCTGTTTTTATCGCTAATTTAGAATAAAGTACTTTTTATTGCTGATCCATCATTGAAGAGCTAATTTATCCATGAATGAATCGGAAGTTTATTCAGTTTGTTATCTCGCACACA
>JANSTU010007112.1:0-16742 GCA_027564075.1 Bolitophila hybrida
GTGTTTATGTTCTAGTATTTGAAATCATGGCTGAAGCCCTTTATGGGTTGTGTGTGCGGGGGTGTTGTATTTTTTGTTGGCCAAAAAGGAAAGAAACGACTTTATGTGTAAATGTTTATTTTCGCTTTATTCAACTTTAAACTGCCACCACTCGTAAAGTATAATTTACACAGATCCCAAAATAGCACGGCTGTTTTCGGCAACTCTTTACCTTTAATGCCCCCTTTTTAACGTACAGCTACAAAAAATGACCTTTTTGCCCCTATCTTCGTTAAGGATTTTCCGATTTCTTTTTTTTTTGGTTATAGGTATTTAAATTACCTATCGATTGATATATTTCGACCCCCTCTAGCCCCCCTAAAATGCATTATTCTGATCAAACTTTAAAGCCTCTTAAAATGGTGATAGGGGGTGACCGGGTAATTGTCAGGAAGTAAAATAAAACATTTTATTGTTGTTTTTTTTTCTCTTACGCCTTACGCTTATAAAGTGCATTTTTGCCAATATTTTTTTTTTATTTTTTTTAAAATTTAAAAAAAATTTTTTTTTGTTACACGCGCTGTGAATTATTTTTTTTAAATGTATTACTCATTTACCTATAAAATTTACAATGCGAAAAACACCCTAAACAACCAAATTCAAGTAATACGAAAAAAATCAAAAGTCACAGATACTTTTGAAAATCACATTCTCACGGGATTTCGGACAAATTAGAATACCAAAATTCTCACTTGAACTGTCAAATGTCACGTGAGATTTGAATTAGAATACCGCTTGCCGATAACGTTTAACAAAGACAGGTGTTATTTTTGTATGATTAACAAAAAATTGTGTGGGCCAGGGATTAGAGGAATCATGTTAAGTGAGATTTAAAATATGTAACTTTGGAGCCCGTTTGTAAGGATTTTTAAGAGGAAATTATTGCACGCACGCCATTTATCTGATCTACAGCTGACTATATATAATTTTGAATTTAGTTATTAAATTATTTTAAATAATTTTTATAAATTTATACATTATTTCGGATACTGGTACTGTCAAAGTGGCACAGTACACGTGGACAGTTGATAGTGGATTCAGTGGACTGATATTATTAAGTGAGAATGTGCCAGAGTATACATAACCAAACTCTTATATAATATATTTTCAGCGTTAACAATACACCACTGTGAGAAGAAATTGAGAAGGCTTTAAATCCTATGAAATAATTTAAAATCAAATATTTCAATATAAAGCAAAATGTCAAAATGTGAGCATGCTCACGAACAAACAATCCGGTGAGCTATGTGAGCATTTTTTTTGCGAAAGCAAAAATCGTTTACTTCGTTCACAAACTCACCTGAGATAACCATGAAAGTCATTTAAATTTTCAATTTCTTCTCACTGTGAGCTGAAACCCAGAAAGTGGGTACAGGGACGGGATCGCGATAGGTTGTGAATGAATGTGAGAATGTTTTGTAATTTAAAGTAATTATTTAAATGCTAGAAATTAAAAAAGCACTGTTATGATTTTAAGTTCGCGATTACATGTTAAAAATACTGAATATGAATAATAAATAAATAAATATAGATTTACTCACGATTTTTGTTGAGTTTATATTTAAATTAGTATTGATTTTTAGGATATCAAATTTTTATGGGAAATACAGCAAATCGAGCATCTAGCCAGTCTGAATGGTACAAAATAACAAAGATGTGCAACTCTCTCAGTACACCGATTCGCTCAACTGCAGAATGGAAAGGGGTTTGGGCTTGCTTGAGACAAAACTTCAAGATAAAGCTGCGAAAAGATCAAACCCATCGAAAAGGAGGTGTGGTCCATACATACCTTTGTATCTGAATCCGACGGAAGAGACGGTACAAGTGACAACAAGTTTGCAGTCCTGACAAGACTTACTGACAAAAGAGATTCAAAAGGTGACTTTTGAACCAATCCAACTTTCACCAAGTCACTCCACACCTGCCACAGAGCTACTTTTGGATGAATTTAAATTTTCCGAATATGAAAATATCAATCAACACAGCTTCACCACGAAACAAAAGTGCCTTCCACTCTACCCACCGAAAATGACGATACGCAATCTGAAACTGCCCATACAGAAATAAAAAAACTAAACTTGAACTTTCCACCATATAACATTGATGGTATATATGACTTACTTTACGATTAAGATATATCTTTGTTTGGTCGTACTATGTTCCGTCGATTGCACCGATTATTCCCGGAAATCCAGTGCGATCGAAAATTAAATTAAATTAAATTAATGCATTCTGACAACGCGCTGATATATAGTTTCGTGATCCTCAAATATAGATGTCACTGCTAAAAATAGTGCTGATAATCGATATAGTTTTAGAGATATTTGGTTTTCAGTCGCCTACCCAAATTGCTCCAAAACAACTTTGGTTAACTTGTATTGTGGTGTTAGCCGATAGGGCCCCAGGTCGAATTTTACTATAATTGTCTAAATGTATATTTGTAAAATCAGTGTAGAAGTAAAATCAATAGTTAATCGTAATAAATAATTCATTTAATATCGTTCGGCAAACATATTCGACGCCCTCACAAAAAAGACTCAAAATACTAAAAGTCAAGTCCCAAAAACAAGTCAAGTAGAAACAAACAAAAAGTCGATCAATCGTAAACGAATATATCGATTTGATACTTATTAATTCTCTGAACAATAATTAAGAGTACCTGACCCAAGTGGGCCTCTTCAAGTATTTCAGAGCGTAGCGTGCCACCACTCTCACCCTATTACAGTATTCGCAATACAATATAAAGCGATGTATTTGGTATCAATCTTATATAAAAGCGTAATATTGTGCAATTTCCAATTTCCAATTTATATGCGAATAAAACACCGCACTTACACCATGCTCTACACACACACACCACGTGTAATATATTACATATACGCACATTTTGTATAAAATGTATTTATGTATAAGCATGTGGCTCTACTGTTGTACAGAATATATGTCTTCGAGGGGTGCAAAGAAAGAACCCCTATATATGCACACAATATTCTATTCGTCTTCGTCGCAATGCAATATAATAAATAAAATCTTGTATATATTGAAATCTTCGGAATGACACAAGACCGTCTTATTGTGCGTGTGCGAGCAGTTGCGTATTATTCGGTGTTGTCTCTGTCGCACACATGCACGCATCAAAGTCTCATCAGCCAAGAGCTTTTCTTCGGTCGTAAAAGTGTGGTGAACCGTTACTGTATGTACTGCACATTGCTGCGCCGTGCCGCGTTCGTTTTTCCGCTGAGCTGCTTTTCGGTTCGTTGAATTTTATGCGTGTCTTTGGTGCGTTTTGCGTTTCAGTTCTTCAGTACCTGCGCAACCGGCATTCGTGAAGGGTGTCTAAATTTGAGACCAGTGTTTCTTCGACTCTCGTGTACATATAACAACGTGATTAAGAATATTATTTCGAAACGAAGTGCATCAAGAAATTAGTGACTAGAAGTGATATTTTAGAGAATTTTATATTAAAAAAATATATAAATAATAAGTGATTGGTGAAAAATGGATTCCATCATTCAGTTTGAGATTCCAACAAACTTGGACTTTGATGAGCTGGCACGCTCTATGAACTACTCGCACTTGGTCAGTCAAGTGCAGACGAAGATTCAGGATGATGTTCGGCAACTTGGTCGTACCGGGGATATGGCAACCAACGACTACGGCATGGTGGCGATGGTCATCTGGTTCGTGATCGTGTTTGCCTTTCTATTGATGACGCTGATTTTCTGCATTTGCTCGTGTTTGTTTTACCATCAAATCCGAAAGTGGAAGCATACTGGTGAGTTTATATATATTCATGATTCGGGGCAGAAGTCACGTTCCGTGAGAATCGCGTGGGGTTCGCAATACAAAGTCAGTAGAGCACATCAAACACACCGCTAGCGAGCGCACGAGTGGGTTCGATAAGGGTTGCTCATGTTTGTTTACAAATTAATTATTATACCTATTTATGTATGCATATGTGTATGTATATATGTTTACTTGAACCATGGGAACCACCTATGTTCTCGTGCATGTGAACCGCTTTTCACAGACGAAAAAGGGTTGAAAATGTCATTATATATAACCAGACAGAGTGTTTAAATTACATTTTAAAAATAAAACACTCTGCGCAGCTCTATAGTGACTTGGAAAAGAGCACGCACGCATTTTCTGATATAATTGATGGCATTTTTCATTAAAATATATACGGTTAAATAGATATTTACAGAGGCATCATAAAGCGGGTCCTAATACATAACGCAAATGAAAATGTATTTTCCGGACTTGTAACAAGACGCGTAACCATCTATAAATGACTATAAAAATTAGAGGCGCTCAAATACGAATTTGTACCCGCATCGCATCGTAAATAACGATATTTTCTAAATAGTCGGCCGTCGCGACGCTCTTTCATTTGATTATCTTAAAGGGACCGAAAAACGTTTTTATCTATGAATTTAACTATACAAATCGTATATTTAATTCAAGACTTTATATATATTATTTAAAATGGATTATGCTAATCGTTTTCAATTGAACTTTCGAACAGACTATATATGTATATATAGAGCGGGGTGACGCGATGCGGTGCTTTTAAGTGGGTACGAATTTAAAGTTATATATTTTATTCAAATTCTTATAGTGAATTAGATTAGTTTACATTGTAATACAATGGTTTTCATTGAGATTTATGGAAATTACAGATTCAACCACTTTACAAACAATGGTATAGATTTTATCGGTTTTAATTAAATATCTATTAAATGGTTAATTTAAGTTAAATAAAAATACGTCCTCGTTTTATGCTTATCTTTAGTAAATATATAAATACAATCGCGACTTTTTTTAGCAATATAAACAAAACAGCATTTTATTGTTTATTTAGCCTGGTGTTTTGTGTGTCTTCTCTGGAGATTACCGTGTTGGATTTCTAGATATAGATAGATATCATGAGAATAAATTGCGTCTTGTCTTATAAAAAAATATAATTTAATCAATTGCGTGCTAACATTCTAAATAATATTGAGAAATAGAGTATAACACATGAATAAATAGATTATTGATTATTTACGATATCGGGCCACCTTTGAGCTTCTGGCCCAATGCATTATTCTAAATGTCAAATTTATAGTCGGTTGTCAAAAGGTGTCATTCGAAATTCGAATTCCGAGCTTACTTCCGTTCTTTTATGCCATCATTTTCTGAGTGAAGTGCTATACGGAATTACCTGTTTAGGGGATTTATTTGTTCACCGCCGAGCGGATGATACGATCAAAAGAACTTTTTTATATCGTGCGACAAATGTTTGACAGTCAGTGAAATTATTCCTGAATTTCTCAATAAAAAAACTTTAGTCAGTTTTTCAATGAAATTCTATATAAAGTAATATTAAAAAAAACTTTTAGTCTTCGACTGATCATTTGCTATTGACATTTGCTAAATGACATTATCATTGGGTTGAATTGGAACTGTTTGGAACTGAACATTTTTCTCCATTATCCTCATAACATAATCCAGAGAATAATCTGTGGAATAATGTTTTTGAGGATGATACTCATTATTAAATAAAAAAAACCTTTTTAAACTTATTTTTTTTTGTCTAAAAAAGGTTTTTCTAGATATAATATACAAATATATAATTCGTTAAAATTGTCTAAACATTAAATCGTGGGCTGATAAGGAAAATTCACGTTTTTATGGAAACAGAGAAAAACTCAATTTAAAACTAAAATATATCTATGAAATCAAGTTTTGAATTTTTATCTAATCTATCTTATCTATCGATTCATACATTATTAAAAACTTGATTTGGAATTAAAAGAAATAAAAATATTTTAGGTTATATTTAAGAGAGTAAAGAAAAAGAAATTTAGGACGATTTTCTTTTGAATGCTTCTTTTTTTGTTTACCAAAAAAAAAACAATTTTGAAAGCGTTCGTTAATTGGAAGCCACATGGCCGAAATAATTTTTAAGCATTACAGGCATAAAATTGTCATTCCAATAAAGCCAAAATTATGGTCCACGTGTAGCACAGCTAAAGTGTTATTAGTATCAAGATCAGCGCTGCTTTAGCGTCGGATTGCTCGCCTTCTTCATGGTACATACATCAAGAAGAATCTGAAAAGAATTAATTTGCAAAAAAATAAATGTTATAATTTTATAATATGGTTTATGGCCAATTCTCAATATTCAAATATTGTACAAACCTGTGAACCTATTGTACAGGTTCTGAAGATTACAGTACTGGAGAATATCCATGTGTTCTTTTTCCGTAGATTCACGATCATCACTATATTCCATAACAATACTATCGCGTTTTTATATAAAATTGACAGACCGATGAAGCCAAAAATTACCGCACAACTAACGAGAACGAGACGAAAGAGAATAAATTAATAAACATCAACACTCAACACAAAGGATAAAGTCACAAACCAACACATGCAACAGTGCGAATCTACACGACGTCCGTCCAGTGCCGCCAAAGTGCTACGATCGTCTGTACTACCGTTTAGTTTTCAAAACTAAAAAATATGTTTCGCAGAAATTTGTTTAAAATTCATAAAGAATTTCCGAGTCCATCTTCAATAAAAAATGGGATTTATATTTTTTGTATGATTAATTATGACTTTTTAATCACATTGGCATCATTACTTCAATTTTTTCATAAAGTGCAATTAGTGTATTATCCCCACGAAATTAAGAAACATGCATTTTCAGTATAGAACACTTCAAAACCTAGACGACTGTCTTTGATAAAATCGTACATCCTAAAATAATTACATATTCAGTTCAAAACAGATAAACGACATGTGCATGCTGTAAAATGCACTCAAGAAAACATTATGATAAAAAAGGATTTCGTCTCTGAAACAAATTCCTCGTAATCTTTGGTAAACATATATGCCTTATAAACCTCAAACATAAATGCACAAACATACAACTCGCGCATTTCTTTTATCTGTTTGCCTACGCGATTATCTACATTTATATTTTATGTTTATGCGCAAGCACATCCCTTTTTTACATACAGTGCGCGCACACACACACATACACACCGCCGGCAGCGAGCTAAAGCAAAACATATATACACATACGTAAAGATCAGCCAGCATAAGCATAACTTAACTAGACAGACATGTAGTTAAAAAGAAAGAAAACAGAAGCTAAACAAACAGAAGAATTATTATTTAAACGCAACAAATTGATACACGCGTCCACGTACATAAATTCTATGTGGATGTGAAGTGAAATGTACTTAAGCCGGCTTTCTTAACCAAATACTATATATGTATTATGCTTTTAATGTATATACTATATAGATTATATAAACATGTATTATGATTGTGCGCACGCTCACGCAGCGAGGTGCGCGAGTTTACAAGACAGACATAACGCATCTAGCGAAAGACAGAGTCGTAATTTATATATATATAAAAATTGAAAACTCATGTTTTCCAGTAAAACTCACTTGTCTTGTACACAATTTGTATATGTATATGCATATGTACGTATGTATACCTTGTGTACATAGAATATAGGAGTGCACGCTTTTTATGTTCTTCCAAGGGTTCTTTGGTTCTCTGTTTGTGTTTATGTCTGCACATATTTGTCTAACTACGTTATATTATATACAATGTTGTATATCTTAGATAACGTATGCTTATCGAAGATCTTAAAGTCTTAATTAAATATCGTAAACGATGACTAAATCTAGTGCTGCATAGGTGATATTATACAGACATGACATGCTATGCTTACTTACCTCTTTAAAATGTTTAAATAGAAGAATAATTGTAGTACACACAAAACTGTGATTCACCATTATAATCATAATTTCATAATTTCTCAGAAATACTAATTTACATTTATATCCGACATAAATTCTAATCGTAATTTTCTTTAATCATTTCAGATCTCGAACAAGGTCCAACTGTAGACATTGAGAATTTTAAGCAACACTACATACCGGACGAGGAAGACGACAGTCTACCCAGCTACACACTTGTCTCTGGTCTGCCCAGCTACGATGCTGCCCTTGCCCAGTACAGTAGATCAGTGAATCAAACACCGGTGACCACACATCCATCGGTATTCCAAATCTTTAGATACACCGATGAAAAGGTGACCACCAACAAAGTTATTGAAGAGTCCGCTGCGCTTATGGAGAAAGTACCAAGTGACCTGCCGACATACGCAGAGGTGCAAAAGTGCAAGGCAAAAAACGAGAAACTATGTGAGTTTCTGAATCGACTTCAATCGCAAATGTGCGCAGAGTCATCTTCTACTGCAATTACCTACTGCAACGAGAAACCGGAGACGAGCAATTCTGCACCGTTGAGTAGTTGATTTATCAACAGTCTGTTTAGATATATATTAACATAGAATTAAGTATAGATAGATAGATATTTTATGGAACCAATCAACAAAATCTATAGTGCTGTGAATTTAAATTAGGAAAAAACAACGATAAAATACATTTCTAAATTGAAATGTATGAATTTTATAATATTTATTAAACCAAATTGTAAATAGACGTAGTAGATGAATATATACGAAATATGTTTTTGAAATACATACAAGAATTACCGTTGTTTTAATTTTTTGTAAAAAGTTAAGCGAACAATTAATATATCGGCATGATATTCGACATCGTCAGCCAAAGGGCAATGAAATTACCCCACAATTGGCCCCGAATTTAGGCGTAGTCAGACAGACAAACACCTTGTCGACTGTTGGGGCTGGGAGTGCAGGATCCTTATTGTATTGGAGTCTCAACAGGGAGCCAGGTACTTTGTGACGTTTATTCATGATTACAGTAGCAGGGTGACTGTGGTTTGCATTCAACGCAAGTCCGATGTGTTCTCTTCAATGAGTTCAAAACTTTTATGGAAACGGTAACCGGTAAGAAGCTGATTACTTTGCGTAGCGACAAATGCATATACCGTCCGTGCAGCGTGCGAAGTTTGCACCGAAATCAAAACGCTGTATTTTCATACTGCACCACTCAAAAAGGTTAGTTAAAGTCAGCCGCAAGTATTTTGTCAGCCGTAACACAAGCGAGTTCAACGAGGAACTGAAAGAATCGGGGGCGATGGCGACGGTGATGGCTATAATTATGGCAATGGCGCTGGAGTTCCGGTTAAGAGATACGAAATATCGCATGCTATATCCAATATCCAATGATGCACAAGAAACCGAGACGCCAGATTAAGCCCAGAATGGACCGAACGCAGATCAATGGAAGAAGGTAATGGATGAAGAATTCAAATCGCTGTTAGCAAACGGAACATGGTCACCTAGACGCAAAGCGATATCGAACAAGTGGGTGGGAATGATTGTCAGGGGTGTTCGCACCGACACGGAATCGACTACGAGGAGACGTTTTCGCCGGTGGTTCCTGCCGGCGATTGCTGCGAAGATGAATCTTGACATTGACCAGATGGACTTTGTGACGCAGAGGCAGAAGGCAAGACAGTGCAAGATGTGTGCGAATAGCCGTGCAAAGTGTCGAAAACGCCACTTTTTCTAAAATGCAAAACCAGTGCAAATGAGCGACAATTCAGTACAAATTTATTCTTTCTTTGCACTGAAATGTCACTAATTTGCACAACAATTCGCACATTGGACATTTTTTGATTTTCTGCCTTGGCGCTGTCGTGACTGCATAGATTTTGCACACATTTTGCACTACTTTGGCTCTGAGTGCAAACTGGCGTCATTTTGTGTGCAAATTTCGCCAATTGGTACATTTTTTTGGGTATAATTTCTAAACCAACTCATTTTTAACTCTGTTTCCTTTCAAATTCGAACTCTTTTATATAAATAAATTGTGTCTGTAAATAAATAATCTTGATTTAGTCAAAAAATACGGAAATATATATATGTGAGTATAAATTACTATTGGCTTCGTCGATGCTTGTCTTATTATCGGCAGAATTCTCGATATCAACAGGCTTAACTATCTTCAATTATAGTACTCTTGGACGACGCACAAACCATATTTTCTTGTCCGTGACTGTTTTCTTGTGTATTATGAACAAGTTGACGTTTCAATGACCTCTTCGATAGTTGACATAGTTGTTTGTATTTGTAACCCTGATGCATTACCTAAAATTATTAAATGGCCTTTGGCGCATTGGCGTTAGCAAATATTGGACTTTTCATAAATTTACACAAACAAAGTATTAATTTAAAAATAATAAAATATTTAATAAATTTAACAAACAACAATTGCACTGATTTGTATGCAATTTGTATTCTGTTTGCACGCACAATAATATATTGATTGAAGACCTAATAATTTGTAGCATTGAAGCGCAGGCAATTGCGATCTAGGACGCTGACGGACGAGGTGTTCTGCGATGCTGACTGGGCGAGCCATCGGAAATTGATCACTGGATAGTCTACAAAATGCAAGGTTAACATTTATGAATGAAATATGGTATAATATAATAAAAGCATTCATTAGTATTTTGCCATTTTTGAAAAACCATGCTGACAACAATGTAATCGGACACGAGCATACTAGACAACAAAGTAATCGGACAAGTAAATAATGCTTACCAAGGGTGTCAAAAAAGTCTTGCGGTATTTTTATTCAATTTTCGATTATTCATAAAATTGGTTATAATTATCCGATTTAAGTCAAATATGCGCCGTTTTGTTCGATGACTGGTTCCCAACGAGATGCCAACTTCATAATGCCCCTCTTATAGAACCGACTCGCTTCCCTATTGGGAAAAAACTCGGTTTTTACAGGCCTCTTTTGTGTCCAACTTCCGACTACCAAGCTCGTTCGCCATGGACAGAAACAGGTGGTAATCACTTGGTGCGAGGTCCGGACTATACGGTGGATGCAAAATAACCTCCCATCCGAGCTCTCGGAGCTTCTGGCGCTTCACCAAAGATGTGTGTGGTCTGGCGTTGTCCTGATGGAAGACATTTCGGCCTCTGTACAAAATTAACAAATGAGCAAACAAACAGAAAAATTGCCTTATTTGTAGGTACAAATCCTGCTTCCGTATTTAAAGCAGTTAAAGCATTTTAAGAAAAGGGACATCTTTCTTATGCTGGCCAAACAGGTCGTCCTAGGAATACAACTAAACGAATCAAAATTTGTATACAGACTATTTACAAAGCCGATCTTACCTTTTCCACTCCAAAAGTCCGTCAAAAACTGATATCTGAGGGCAAAAGTGTACCATCAGTACAAACGATTCGGCAACGGCTATATGATGCAAATAAACGTGGACGCATTGATCGATAGGTACCCTACATCAGCAAGAAAAATATTGTAAAAAGGATGCAGTTTTATACAGACAACATTTTAAAGACACTAGCCTATTGGAACAGAGTGTTGTGGACAGACGAATCAATGATTATGTTGCGCCATAGCCACGGACGAGCTTTTGTGTGGTGAGGTGTTGATGAAATTTTGTCGTTTAAATGTACTCAACACACCGTTAAGAATCTCCAACAAGGTTTAATGGGATGCATATCGTCTTATGGATTAGGCAAAATAGCAATTATTGACGGAAAAGTTACTGGTGAAGTCTACAATAAACTGCTTGAAGACGTTATAATTCCTGTGGGTAAACGTTTGTTGGTGACGATTTTATCCTTCAGCAGGACAACGCACTGATCCACACGGCTAAAATTGTGAAGAATTGTCTACAGACTAATAATAATAATAATAATAATAATAATAATAATTTGAATATCTCGAACTGGCCACCCCAAAGCCCGTCTATCGAATGGTATCTCTTACACTACTGTGGACATATCAGCCGGCCTTCGTCTCAACGTTCTACGCAGAAGAAGCCTTGTTTCAATGTCTCATCATCGCCCGCGCCAAAACCCACGCCACCAACATCTACCTCAAATTCCGCTGTCATCACAAATCAAAATCTCATCACAAGTATCGAAATCCAACCGCGCATCACTAAATCTACCAGTAAATCGATCAAACTGTATTTCACCACTGATGCCCTCATGGTACACGCAGCCTACCCGGTCGACAACTGGATCCATCATCTACTGCAAAGTAGAGCTTCTGTAAACAATCGTCCATAGAGAAGCAAATGTGGCACCTACAATAATACAACATAGGTGACAGCGTACAATACAATTTTATTATCGTATTAATTCATCATCACATTTCATTATTTTTTTAGTTCTCTATCATATGGACGTCCAAGTTCGTTTCGGTTTAAGTGTATTTTACATGTTTCTTAAATTTTATGATGAGTCATGGTGAAGTAGTCTCGAATAATGTGTTGCTAAGGTCTATTTTTAAGTCCGATCATTCATGTCTCAATGTCGTTCATCGGAATATGTGAATATGTCTAGCATTATTCCTAAAATTGATGAGATTAGAAATACCTTCAATAACTCTAAAACACACATAATTCCCATTAGCAAATCATGGTTTAAAACAAACATTTCGTCCAAGTCGGTTGAAATAAAGGGCTTTAAACTCTTTAGAGCTGATCGCAAAGTACGTCGAGGAGGTGGCGTCAGCAAAAACATAATGTTCGTGTTGTAGCCAATTTCAGCTCCGTTGCTAATGTCAACACCAATTATATGTTATTAGAAATAATTTTTCCCAGTTCGCCAATTTAGATTCAGATTCCATTCCATCACATTATCCGATTTTTTTCTAATTATTTCGTCTATCAACTCTGTTGGACTAAATGAAATTCGACTACCCTTCCTAAAAATGCTGTTTACAATAATTGCTATTGCTCCTCTTTCATACTTGATATCATTAACTTTTCCCTTTTCTCGTCAACATTTCCTCAATGCTGGAATCGAACCAGAGTGATACCAATCCATAAGAATACCCGTTCATTTGGACTTATTGACCTTATAGGTCTGAGGTCACTAAGTCCAAATGAACGGCATTCTGCCAACACTATCTAAGGTTCTAGAAATTGTCATGAAAAATCAAATTGATACCTACATTCATTCTTAAAATCTTCTAAATGAATTCCAATCGGGCTTTAGAAGTAATCACAGTACCTCCACGGCCCTCCTCAAAGTAACTGATGATATCACAAATCCATTTATTTATTTTATTTAATTCTATTTTTTCTAATAATATAATATGATGTAATGATGATGATGTTCCAATAATTATTTCTTTTTTTCTTTTTAATTGAATAATATTGTATACATTTTCCTCCTTTCTTTTTATCCAGTTGTCGACCGGGTAGGCTGCGTGCACCATGAGGGCATCAGTGGTGAAATAAATTTTGATCGAGTTACTGCGCGGTTGGATTTCGATATATCATCAAGATGAATTCCATGGATAATACCATCTGTCACCTGACAAGTGTATAATGCTCAGCTATAACTCTGAAGCTTGTTAATACAACGAATAATGCCACTACTAGTAGATAATGAACACGCAATAAAGAAGCATCTATTTCTAAATGTATCTGAAGAAAACGGCGGCAATGGCAATGCAACCAGACCCAAAAAAGGTTATAGTGGGTCTTATGGGATGTAAAACATAAGGTAAAATATATAATAAAATTTCATATAAGATAAAATAGATTTTTTTAAATTTTTGAGTATAAAGAATATTTTTAATATTATTACATTAAATTACAACTAAAAATATTACATTATTACATCTTAAAACTTTTAGTTATCAACTCATTGAGCAAACTACCAAAAAATTAGCAAGTACAATTGTAAGCAACACACATTGATTATTATCATCGGATCGTCGTGCTGCAATTGTCATGAGTCCGTAAGAACATCTAGAAGTCCACATAGATACAAATTTTGCACAAATTGTGGTAAATTATTGAAAGAAAAAAAAAACTATTTTTATTATTTTTTTGCGCATAGGTACCAGCTTTAATCAAGACGTAAATGCTGGAATCAAAATCCTCAATCTTGGCTTGCGACATTACTACTTAAAGGAGCGGAAGGAGTTTCATCGCGAAACAAAACTGCATTCTGATATATTTTTAATGTAGTTTTACAAGTTCCTGTACAGGGATTTTACATAAAACTTTTATTATTAGCTGTACTTTAGCCATAAACTATAGTCTCAGCTTATGATGAAAATCTGTATGCAAAAAAATAATATAAAAATATAATAATAATACAATGAAAAGTAAGCAACGAAGACATCGCTCAGAGAAATTCCATTCAATGAATCATTTGCTATACACTATAGAAGTGTATATATTTATGTACATTTGTGTGCTTAATTTAAACATCTTATGACGCAGAACACAGCCAATTGGGTCAATCGGCCACAACTCGTCTGACTGATCATATAATTATTCAATATTTACAATATCACATAGTATTCATTGAACAAAGTTGTATTGCTATTTGAATAATACATTTAAAAAAATAAAATATGCTGTTGTCAAGTAAGTGTCCATTGATTTTTTTATCATTTTTATGTCTTAGATGTATATGTATATATCCACTGCCAGTTTCTCTGTTGAAATTGCGTTGAGACTTGTGTTTTCCTCCAATTCAGTATTGGAGACTACCTCCGGCCATCTGATGCACAAGATCCGCCCCAAGCAGTGGTTGACAAAAGTTTGCGCTTTCCCGGTCAAAACAGAGGTCACTTTCCAGGTCTCGCAACCGTAGAAAAGGACCAATTTACAGTTGATGTCGAACAGTCTGATGTCAATGTCTTTGCCTCCATCAACAGTTAACAAGCTTTCGAGGTAGCAGAATGTATCAACAATATTAACGGGTTCAACGTTGATTTAAATGTTAAGCCGCATTTCCTTCGTCTTCTTTGCGACTAGGCTTGCAGAAATCGCAGAATAAAGTCTAAATTTTCGTGACGATGAGCCGAAAAGAAAGCACCGTCAGCGTATTCAAGGTCCTGAAGGTGGTTGTACAGGCCCCATTAAATGCCGCGACCACTAGTGCTCAACGCCTCTACAAGGACGTCATCTATACACAGTTCGTAACCCTGCTTGTTGGCGCCGCAGGGTTCTTTCGATATGGAACTGCACCCTCGCTAAGATAACCTTTGCCAGGCTCTTGTAGACCACGGTCAGCAGACATATACCCCTCCAGTTATCGCAGCTGCCCAAGTCATTTTTTTTGGTATCTTAATGAAAATCTTAATACATTACATTTAAACTTACAGTGGAAAAACTTTTGTCTGTATTTAAAATGTATTATATGAACCCATGTACTTCTCAACTAATACATACATACTCTGTATGAATTACATTAATTGTTGTTGGAGATTGTTGTTGTAGATATCTAACATAATCAACGTAAATGTAACTTTGATGTATAAAGTCTAATTCATTCTTTTCTTCAGTTAGTGTTACGCCTCTACACTATACTTCCATAACACTATATACCTAACTTTACTGACATCATCTCATTTCAATTTAATGGTCTTGATGAAATTCAAGTTAAATTTATTAAACTTTTACAGCCTGTCATTTTAATATATCCAACATTCTGCCTTAAAATCTTATCTTATCTTATATCAGGCTTTGTATTTGTATTTAATGACGGAATATTATCTAAAGAATTGAGAATTAATAGTGGTTTTCAAGAAGGATCCGTTTCGGGACCATAATTATTTTCATTATTTATTAATGATCTTAAATAATTAAATACTTTGAGTGTGATATTTTTGCTGATGATGTCCAATTAAAAATTAGTGACTTTATAAATAATATGCCCAATGCAATTCTCAACATCAATAGTTAATTGGAAACTATATCTAAGTAGTCTATTGAAATGGTACTACGTGGTCTATTGAATGGTACTATAAATCATTTTTAAGACAACATTAAAAATTTTGGTGTTATCTTTCTTAAACGTTTTAAATGATCTAATCATTGTTATTTTATATGTTTCAAAATTTATGAAGGACGTCGTCTTGAGAAACTTAGTTAAGACAATACTTGTTACTATTTTTACATAACATGACACTTTTTAACTTAACTAGATCAAGTCTCAAAGAGGAAGCATTTAAAGCATGTACTGGTTTTGTTTTAAGATTATGTAGATATAAGATATAGTATCTCTGCGCATGTAAACTTAATTCTAGGCTGCCTCTATGATTTTAGATTTTGCATAACTTTATTTAAATTACTAAAGGATAAAACACATACTTATTTATGTAATTTTATTTGCATTGCACATTCGCGGAGAACATTTAAACTAATTGTACTATTATATAGTCGCCCATCTTCAATGAGCAGTTATTTTTTCATTCATTCTATTAACATGAAATTTATTACGAGTTGATTTAAAAAGAAAGACCTCATTAATCCTATTTTAATTAATTTACATAATTTAGTCATAATTTAGAGTATAATAATAATATTATATTTTTTATTTAACTTTTATAAGTTCCACATTTATTATTAATTAATTTATTTATTATTCTGTCAAATGTTAGCGTCTATAGAGTATCATGCTCTATAACTAACCAACTACAAATTGTACGAAACCAATTTAGCGCAATTTCTATAATATAAGTATATATTTATATTATACTATACTACCAATTACTAGTTTCATGATTTTTGTATCTACTATGTATTATGATTTTGTAAATAATATGTACATGTAAATAGTGTTAGATAACCAATTATTCAGCGATCTTCAACATCATTACTAACAACATAACCTTCATCATCTACGGTGCCACTATCAGCATGTCTCTATGTTGAGCCTCTGGTCGATACAATTCAGCGTAGACCAA
>JANSTU010007123.1:0-16741 GCA_027564075.1 Bolitophila hybrida
TACACGTCTATAACTTTTGAACGCAGTATCCAAACTAATCATGCATAGCGTCGTTTTGTAGGTTATGTCAAGACCTTGACAAATGATGTATATTGCCCAATACGAGCTCTGTAGCGCTTTGTACATAGCCGCGAAATTCAAAAGAGAAAAAGGCGGAAGGGAGATATTTTACAACCTTATATTTATACATAATATGTAAGTATTATTTGCATATTATAATTGTCTATTCTTGTAGCCTGTGAGAACTCAAACTTTCACAGTCTCATGCACTCGCTTCTCGTGTCCGCGACGTCCGGTGCCCTGTGAGAAGCCCATGCCACAGTATTTGCACAGGAACCTCTTAACATTGCTGTGAACTTGCTGATGAACTTTCAGTGTTTTCTGTATCTTAAAACTTGCCGGACACTCGGAACACTTGTACGGTCTCTCATTAGAATGAGTTTGCATGTGCAAATTCACTTTATGTAGCGATGCAAAACCACGATTGCACACCTGACAACGGAACTGTCGTTCTATATACATGGCCGAATGTGTACGCATATGATTCATCAGAGAACCTTTGATTGGATAGGAGCGTCCGCAAATGGCACACAGATGTGGTCGCTCTTTCTGATGCCACGTTATATTATGTGCATCTAATAAGTAACGTTTTGAAAATATTTTATTGCACAGTTTGCACTCGAATGGTTCTAGGTGTTTAAGCATGTGTTTCTCAATGTTCTGCGTTGTCTTATACTGGATCTTTTTTTTACAGATATCACACTCGAATTTCATAATAACCTTTTTCTTTTTTCTACAAGTCTTAGTCCTATGATGGCCATTTAATAATTTACGTGATTCAAACGAAAGATTACATTTCGTACATTCGTATTGGACAATGCCTGAATTTGTTTCTTTATTGGTCAAGTGTTTTTGCACATTAGACTGGAACTTGAAAATTTGTTTGCAGAAATCACATCGAGGTAGATTTTGGATATCGTGTAGATCTTTGTGTTTTTGCAATTCCACTTCGTTCTCGAAGAGACAAGAACATTCCGGACAGTGTTGAATATTTTCATTGATCAAACTATGGTTTTGTGAAATATGCTTAAGCCGTAGACCAGGACAGTCAAAAGTATGTTCACAATTTTCAGCTAAACATTTGAACGGTTTGTTATAGTCAGGTTCTGGTTTAATTGAACTAGTCGAATTCGTGTTGAACGATAATTTGCTTTCCTTATTTGATTCTATAGGTTCGTCTTCATCTGTTTCACTCATGTTGTGTGCTATTTCCATACAGCTCATAGAAAAGCTATTTTCACTATCTGGTCTCTCAATTTCTTCAATTTTAATTTGATTATTTTTAATGTTTGGTCCATTGCTAGAAATGCTAGCGGAATCAATTATTGTTGCAGTTATGCTGACTTTTTCATCTACATTGAAGTGCATATAAATGTGTTTTTCAAATGTAGCCGAGTCTGCAATCTCTTCGGTGCATAGAAGACATAAATAGATGAGTTGACCGGAAACATCTCGAAGCACTTCAGCACACTTTCTGCGATTGAATGTATGAGGCTCCTGTTTAATCGCACCCATTGCAGTGGTCATGTTGAGCCGATGATCTTTAAAAATAGATTTTAAAAAAACTTTTCCTTAAAAATAACAATAACTCTTTACCTTTCAATAAATAAACATAAACAAATGTTGAAATTTTTACCTTGACAACTTAAGTCTAATGCCCACTCGACAAATTCAAATGAGCAACTTTGCCATTCGTTAAAAAAATGTTTACGTATTATTAATGGAAAAACTTCATATGTACATACATTTTGATGAATTTTTAAATGAAAGGTATAAGTAAAAGCCGAAGCATGCAGGCTGCATTCTATTTGTGAATATATATTTGTTTAATGCCAAATTAGTAAGTGCTGAGTTTATTATTGAATGTGTGATTTGCTCAGTTCCGATACAAAATCAAAATCAATGCAACGAAATAAGCTTTTTGGAATTTTTAAACTCATTTGATAGCAGCAATAGTTATTGTTGTCGGATCGGTCCTCGCTCTCTTATTTATTTATATTAACCCTCCTTCCTGTCCTTTATTTTTAGGTAAACACTTACACGAACTTTTTTATTTAAATTTATTTATTCAACTTGATTTATATTTAATTATTTATAATTAAATACGTTACGACATTATTGACATAAGTATGTCGCTATGTTGAAATTAATAGTATTTTTTAAGTAATGAAACAGTTTTTACCATTTTTTATATATTGTTGTTTTGTTATTGTTTGAAAACACTCAAAATCACATTCTATAAAGAGCCACAGTACTTGATGATGTTTTTAAGAATATGTATTGTACTTATTGGCGGTATAAATTTGTGTCTAGTGAATTCTTGTGACAAGAATATTTGGTGATAAGAATTCACTGCCGAGGTGTGTCACCAAATCACATTAACCAATGAAAAGAGATTACACAATTCAACACAATTCGAGTAATTCATGATATTGTTATTGTAAATGGATTTATGACAAAAATTCACACCTCTGCACTGCATTCTTGTCACGAAATAATTTGGTGACAAGAATTCACTTTTTTGGTGACGAAAATTTCATATTTTTCACCTTTAAATATGTTCAAACAAATCGGTGGTGACAAAAATTCACTGCTCTACTTCAGAGAAATTCACTTGACAAAAATTCAAATCTCCGTACTTATTGTCGTCAGTCAATGCGTTAATCCCACAGATGCATATAGATAGCTGGTTGTGCATATAATGGGTTTTGACCACACATGAAAATTGACAATTACAAAACTTTAATGTACGTGTTCATATGTTTACGTCATGTTTTTCACAGATGCAAACCTACATGCATACACACACTACACACACTGTTTCAAATTTTTTGTCAAAAATATATTTCATTGGTTTGTTCATGACTATTAGCTATTATTATTATTATTATTATTAACTATTAGCTATCAGAGCTCTGTGGTTAATCCACTATAGCAATAAAATATATGATATAAAAAAAATATCATTTTATATCGACCGGGCGTCCTCACTCTAACTTCTACTACATTTTTATGAAAGTATCGCCTTTTCGTGTTGCGTTCGTTTTTGTATATATTTATTTGCACGCCGAGCAATGATGCTCGATGAATTTTCTAGATTCGCTTGTGTCACAAAACATTAAAATCTCGGCTCTGCAACTCATAAAATCTTCAAGAAAATATAATTCAAAAAACGATTTGTAATTAGTATTTTCTTCAAATTTTACGTATATTAGTATATTCTGTAACAATGGTTGACTACAGCAAGTGGAAGAATATTGAGGTAATATCCGTAAAACCATATTAACGGTTTCGTCTATATTTAATGGTTATGTTTTAGTATATGTTTTTTTTAATGGTTGTGTGTGTGTTTTTATAGATTTCCGATGATGAGGACGACACCCATCCCAACATCGACACTCCGTCACTATTCCGATGGCGTCATCAGGCACGCACAGAACGCATGGCCGAAATGGACCAGAAACGACAGGCAATCGAAAAAGAAAAACAGGCAACACTCAAAAAATTGCAGGACGTCAAGAATAAGGTAACACAGGGCGAAGGTGATGTTAGTAGCTTGCAGAAGTCATTGGCCGATCTCGAGACCAAATCAAAGGAGCTTACGCTACAAGAAGAAGATCTGAAATCGCAAGAGCGCAAGGCTCCGTGGAATGTGGATACAATCAGCAAGCCAGGCTTTGCAAAGACCATAATCAATACACAAGCACCTCGACAGAACGACGACAACCTTACCGAAGAGGAAAAAGAACAGAAAATGAAGAAGTTCGTCAAGGAAAATGAAAAGCTACTGAAACAGTACGGTATGCTTAAGAAGTTCGATGATTCAAAGCGTTTTTTGATGGAACACAATCAGCTTGTCTGTGAGGACACTGCCAATTATTTAGTCATTTGGTGTCTCAATCTAGAGATGGAAAACAAGAGTGCTCTGATGGAGCACGTTTCGCATCAGTGCATTTGTATGCAGTTCATTTTGGAACTGTCCAAGCAGCTGGACATCGATCCGCGTGGCTGTGTTAGTTCATTCTTTACGCGTATTCAAGTGGCCGAACAGGAGTACAGAACACAATTCGAAAAGGAGGTTTCTTCGTTCAAGGAACGTATCAAGGCTCGAGCAATAGTCAAACTGGAAGAAGCACGTGCCGAACGAGAGGAAGAAGAGCGTCAGGCTAGATTAGGACCAGGCGGTCTAGATCCAATGGAGGTGTTTGAAACTTTGCCAGAGGTGATTTGCTATTATAATTATTATTAATACAATGTAAATATTAAAAAAAATATATTCTCATCAGGAACTCCAAAAATGCTTTGAGAGTCGTGATATTTCTTTGCTACAAGAGGCCATTGCTAAATTGCCCGAGAATGAGGCAAAATATCACATGAAGCGGTGTGTCGACTCGGGCTTGTGGGTTCCCGAGGGGGGAAATGCTCAAAAGAGTGATGAGGATGAAGATGAAGAAGTATACGAAGAAGCCAGCGAGGTTATACCGTCGTCCAGCACCAAAGCACCCGGAACAGTTTCCACAGATGACCTCGATTAAATATATCGGTATTTTATATAAGAAAAATAAAAACAAAATCATTTATCTTCTGAAAACTCATTTCATTAAATAATTTTTAAGGAAAAACTAATGTTTATTAACATAATATAATAATAACAGTAGATTTGATCACAATTATAACAGCATTAATCGGTGTGTTTCTAAAGATGAGCAATTGATAGATTGTGAATGTTGACAAGTTGACCGGCCTGATCATCTGGAATGCTGATTTGGAACTGAAGCAGTACCACCAGATACGTGACCATCGTAGTTAACAGCTATAAATATAAAAATAATAATAATATATAGTGTATATTTAATTATTTTTTACCGATTTAAATAAGTTTCGATTAACATCAAAGAATCCACCACAGTTTATATTCGATGGATTCATTTCAGTGGCACGCAGGAACATATTGATTTCAGTCTGGGCATCACTATTCATCCATGACAATTCGACCATTAGAAGTTTCTTTTGAAAGTTCGTCCGAACGAAATGCGAAGCATAATGAGCCTCGTCACAGATAAAGAACAACAGACATATATTGCACATGGCCGTCACGGCCAGGCCGATATCTTTAATTCCAAAACCATCTGATAACTGTGATAGTAGACCGTATATCGAGAGTGTGATAATGAAGAAAAGGTACAGATTGATAAAGATTACTGTCAAACAAGTTGCCGTTCCAGTGTCTCGTGTTAGTTTGCTTAAGCGCAACCACAAAGCTCGATAGTCTGCCACCATTGCAGCTGGACCAATATGACGAAGTGCCTACACAGAAAATACTATGTATTAATCAAATCTTAAGTTCCAGTTCACACATTTTCTGTGGAACGTTATTCAACAAAATTACCATCTGAAAATCATTGGCCAATATGGTAGCCGATGAACTTAGTGTCTCGCAGGCCAAGTACCAGTAGGCACCCATCATGTAGGTAAGACTGTCTAAGATGCAATACGGAATGACCTAAACGAGATATTTATTTTTTGGTTGATATTTAATGAAATTGTCGAAATTGGTTCAAGTTTTCAAAACGGAGTATTTCGATTTGATAAAATTTTAAAAAGGATTTTCTGATGAATACAAGATAAGAGGAGTTTTGACTATTCCTAACTTTTGAAAAGGGAGTAAAATGTAATTTATTTATATAGTACTGATCTCAGTAAACAAACTTTACTTGAACGATGTGTTGGTGGCTTCAATAAAAAAATAACAACGAAAGTTATAATTAGCTTATATGGAAAATCAGCCTGAAGATTGTGTCGAGTGGAGCTATTGTTGTCAACATAGCAGCCTACATTGCCAGTTGGACTGTTCAACGAAATACCGAAGTCAATTTTATTTTTCCTAAACACCATCAGAGTAAATTGTGGTCACAGTGCGCACACGTATATGGATTAAATCGTCAAAGCCCGGATTGCATTGACAGGCGTGCGGCCGAGAGCACTCGTTAGGGAATAATTATGCAAAGGCAACAGCAAATTGCATTTTTGGAAGCGGCATCATCTGTAAAAGAGCTACAATATGGGCCCGAAATTGATGACTTTATGTATGTTTAAAAAAACGTATCTTGTTCTTTTCTTTATTTAAGCTTAAGTTGAAACTTTAACCCTAGGATGTGCAGCTGAAACTAAATCAGACCAATTTTGACTTCAATCATAGATATTTTAAAACCACAGCCTTTCGGTTCGTTTTCGTCATATAACATTGCTATACGCCTGCTGGGCCTAATCAGGCAGTTGCAGTTTTTCGGTTTGTATTTTCTACAGATTTTAACGGTTTGTTTGTATCTTCTTCAACAATATTTGGACAAATGAACACCGAGAAACAATCGGAATACATTGCAAATACGGTGGCCAATGACAGCGAGGACGATGATGTTGAAGAGGATTTGGATCCAATGGACATTGCGTCTGCTATCCCAGTTATGTTTTGATGAGGAGTAATGCCCTCACGAAATCAGCCTATTGTTCGGAGTAGGCCCGTATAATCCTAGGTCAAGTACAGTCTCGGCCGAAACGGTTCACCTAGCCGTAAATAAGCTCCGCGGGTATGGTTAGTCCCAGCAAGCAAAAACATTGTTGTGCCTACGGGTGCTGAAACGCGGTGGCTGTTGGTGACATTATACCCGATTATGGAAAGATGGTCGTGCGTTATTTACTTGCACTTATGTGTACCAGTCAACTGGAGGTGGAATTCAATGTACCTGAAGACGACGATGTTTGACGAAATTCCTGTCGGCGAACATTATTCATCAAAAGATGGCAACTCACAACAGGGAGACCGCAAGCACATGCTAGAGCCGGGCCTAGTGCTGGTTTGGTTCAGAACCCCATTTCAATATTTAAGCACTTTTTGACACCAGAGATGGTAGATATCATCTGTCGCCAAACGAATCGCAAAGCAAATGTAGAAGTTCGCGCTTGGAACGATGCAAATCTCACTTGTGGAAAACAACGAGCCTGTATAATTCGAATAACCAGCTGACCAAGAACTTGTAAGCAATTCATCATCACGATATCGATAAACGTTCTGCTGCGATATATTCGTTGGCAATACACGGAATGCACGTCTACTAACCAGTAAATCGGCGGTAATAGCTAACATTTGGATTGTTTGATCGAACAAACGCTTCGTTCCGGACGCTTTCAAAAAATCAACACTGCCAGACACGTGTTTCCAGAAATTTGACAGATGATTTTCCATCACATTCCATAAAAAATCCCTATTTTTCCCTTCTTATTTAAAACTAGGGAATCTCTACTTATTCAACACTTACAAATTTCGTGCAAAATTCCATATTAAGAAAAAAATATGTTTTAATGAATCATTCTGAATTCAAATTAAATAAGAACATAATAACTTAAATACTAACAAGATAAATAAAAAGACATCTAACCATGGGGGATGAGTTACGAGAGCTCGATCAAATAAGATCGACTCTAGGGGTAGCTCAACATGATACAGTAAAATAACATGTTATGACAAGTGTTAACCCGTAATGGTCAGAAAATCAGGGGTATGGTATATTTTACTTGCCCTATTACCCACACAGGGATTAAGGGACACAACCATATACCAAAAGTTCAAACATTCACATAGATTATCGAAGCGCCTACCGCGAAAAGCACTCCCTATAAAATTAAGTGGCCAGTCGGCTGTAGCGATAGAGATACAACAGAACTTGTGGACGGAGCAGGGCACACCCTTAAACAAGATGCAACACACAATAATGAATGGATCAGTACTGGTTCCATAACCGGTCATGCACTAATCCTTACAAAGTCTTCATTAATATAAATTAATCTTTATGAAAACTGACAACATAAAACCGCTATACTCTTTTGAAAAATCCTTCAAGGTTGTCATACCCAAAAGGGAAGAATGACAGAATGAGAGCCACTTCACAGGAGGTGGATCTACTATCATCACCGATGGACGGCCAGGTGCTGGAATCTTTTCTAGTAGAGACAATAAGCTCCACATACCTCAAGAGCATCACAGCACAAACTGGTTCTCGGAAGAAAATCACGGACCTTCACAAGAGTATCATTAAATATTAAGTTGCACAATATTATGGCCTGCGTGCCACGAAATTGGTATTTTCGACTTCAAAATAAATCTATCTATCTATTCCCAACGAAAAATTGTTTTTGGCGTCGGAGGACCGCCCTTTAAAGGAGATAGCCAAACTAGTCTTCGGCAAAGAGGCTGGAGCCGACATTATCCCAATAGAACTCGTCGTCAAAGCACACCAGATCATACTCACCATGCTAGTACCAAACATGGGAGGTCGAGGAGACATTTCCAGACACTTTGAAGTGTGGAGTTATCGTTAGGCTGTCCAGGAAAGAAGACTTGAGCAGCTTTGATAACTGCATGGATATTTCTGCTAAACCCGGACAAATGTTGTCTTGTCGAGGGTAAAATTTCAAAGTGGATCGGCCAACAACCTAAGGTCATCCGAAAACGATGTAGAAGCGAACGGAACAGTTGCACGATAGCTGGTTTTTGAGTATGGTGTGGTGTGTTAGCGGATAGACCCCAGACTTTCGGACGAGGAGATAATATTGGATAGAAAGCATATTTAGAAAAAGAGCAGAATAAAGTCAAAGTCGAAACAAAAAGCAATATGGCTGCTTAAGATAGGAGATGTGAATACAATTTAGCTTGGAGAAAGTGCCTTTAAAATTTGGCGGATCTAAAAGTGTGTTTACCAAAAAATCACCGAAAGCTCAAAATATATAGCGTAAAAGCGTTGAAAATGATAATAATACGAGTAATTAACGGCTCAACAAAATCACCACTGAGAATGAAATTCCAGGAGCTCTGTCACAACGGCTTGCTGCTTTTTGTACGTATCGACTCATTAGTAAAAATGCAGAAAAAAACCTGAAGGAGCTTGTATGAAAGATATCAACTTTAAATATTATTATCTTGATGTGTTTAGAGAATCAGGCCGCTGGATGAAAGTTAAACCAAGTGTCATTACCGTTATTTATATAAATGATTGAACGGCCCTTACCTGAATCAGCTTAAAATCCACCATTGTGACATGCGTAACAATAACCGAAAGGCTCGAAAATAAAGGCAAACTGATGGCAATTATCAAACTTTTCGTTGTGATGTTAAATGGCAACGTTTGACCGGAAACTTTATAATACAGGGCCTATATAAATAATAAAAAAAAAAACAAAGTATAAATTCATATTATTTACGCAATTCGAATAATGTAATTAAACCTCAAAATCATTCCATTCGTTTAGCAACGTTGCAAGCTTTCCAGTTTCTGTCCAGACCAATGGCACAATACAAATAGGTAAAATGTTAACCAGAAATAGATACGCAATAACAGACTCCTCGAAGCGTCCTTCCAGCGACTGTACAATACGAATACGATTGATGGCTACATATATAACATAGGTCTAATAGAATTGAGGTTAATAAAGGCGAATTTCGTTTTTTTTTTGTTTTTAAAGCACCTACCAAAAGTATCATAAAGACCATAACCGAGTAGGCAAATGCGGCCGAGAAGAATTTAAATTCAGTATTGCCAGGCGTGTTCTTGGTAAACGGAAATACACCGAAAGCCCGTAGAAAAATATAAACTGGACGTGAGCTGTTGTAGATGATATCCTGTATAAGTATAATAAGTCTTATTGTACTCCCTAATCTCAAGTTCAATACAGAATTAATGAATTTACCTCTGTGTGAGCATTAGTATCGTAGGTAAAGGGTATTGTATTTCCAGCCGGTGAAACACGAGTTATGCGTGTTTTATTGAATGTTATATTGCTGATGTTCGGTTTTCCATCCAGGAATACAGCACGATGATTAGTACGCTTCGATTTGACTGCACTTACCGGCACGTTATCATTGTAATTATGCATTTTGCATTTAAGAATAATCCGTTTTTTGTTAGATGACAATAAAAAAAATAGTTAAAGACTTTGATGATGTTGTTTGTCCGATAACCTAATGAGCCAAGTTTTTCTTGTTTCGTCTGTTTTATATGGTTGTGCCGATCAGTGCATACCGCATATTAATTGAGTAATCAATAGAGGCCTGAAAAACAAATGCACACCCCACAATATCCCTCCACAAAAATACATCGCGTTACATTGTCTAAATATTTAATTAATTATTTCGTAATTCACGCAGCCGAGGGTGTTAAGCAATTGAGCTAAGGTTAAACGTACATGTTTCACAAATAGGCTGTCCTGAACACATAGAATGTCATCAAATTTGTTTCGATACAAAGTTATAACGAATTTCAAAACTAACGACTAAAAGCAAACATCCTGAAATACCATAATCACCATATAAGTACTGTTGATAGAACTTTTCTGGGTTCAAGGTTAGGTATTTAGTAAACTACGAGTGTGTATGTTATGCATTATATATGTTAAGGGTGTAATACCAACAATTTTGTTTCATCCATGACATTGTGTATGAATAATTTAGTTTTAATTCAACTTGAACTTGAGAAGAGAGGATTGTTCATCGATTTGATGTACTGGAAACTTTGAAAATATTAAAATAGAATTTATGAAAAATGTCCAGAATTAAGAAACGAGAGGTCATTATATTGTCATCAGGCTATCGAGGGCACTTGTGTAAGTTGGGTATAGATTGAGTGTATATAACTATATTTATATCTTGACGTGCTGGTTGACCGACGAGCCATGGCTGTAAGTGAACATACTATATTTTACTAGACCATGATTGGAAGGGTGTACTGTATTGGGTAACGTCAGACGAACATGGACAATATTATAATTTTAATTTTTATTATTTTCTTGCAGTGAAAAAAAGTAGTGTATCAGACTAAAAAAGGGGTGAAATTTACTCCAGAGAAAAGGCCGAAAGCCAGTAAGAATCGCCACGAGGTCGAAAAACCCGAAGATGATTTTGTCAGCGGATCTGCAAAGACACTCATATTTTCTGAAGATTTGTACGACGTAGAAATTGACAGCAGTTTTGTATACCGTATACTCGATTTGCAAAAAATAGTGTCAAAAAAGTCTTGCGGTATTTTCACTAGATGTCGTTGCAAGCGCGTAGTTCTAGTTGTATTCATCGCATCGGTGGTCGTATATGCGCCACGCTCCGGAAGGCCTGTCGTCGAAAATTGCAACAAAACGCTGTATTGGTTAAGAGAGACCGGCGTAGTAGTAGCCGTAGCACCGGCCAAGTGCACGAGTCATCAAACCGTTATAAACCATTTGAAGAAGCTTGGATTCACAAATAAGCTCGATAGATAGGTGCCACACGAATTGACAGTTGTTCGCAGTAGATGGTAGAATTAAGCGTCCGGCCATATGGGAGCAGCTCAAAGTGGATGATTCACTTCCAATCCCAGCAAACACACAGCAAAACCTTCCTGGCCGTCAATCCCGGCTTGGCCAAAGTTTGGGACAATTCACCGGCCTTTGACCACGACCGTTTTCGCTTGATATTGTCGTATGTGATCCATTTTTCGTCGCCAGTCACCATCCGCTTCAAAAATGGGTTGAGTTCGTTCCATTTCAGCAGCATATCGCAGGCGTTGATTCGGTCCAGAAAGTTTTTTTGCGTCAAATCATATGGCACCCAAACATCAAGCTTTTTTTGTATCCAGCAACTCCCATCTCCTGGGCGATGTCACGAGATGTCACATGCCGGTATAACTCGATGTTTTACATGATTATATTCGTCGTCACAGGTCTTCCGCCAGCTGGCTTATCCATGGTGTCGGTTTCATCGGCTCTGAATCGTCGAAACCATTCCTCCGCTGTTCGAATTGATAGAGTACCTTCTCCCAAAACACCAATAATCTCACGGAACGTTTATCTAGCGGATTTGCCTTTAACGAAGGAAAACTTCAAAATAGCGCGAAAATCGGCGTTAGTGAACTCCATGTTTACACGTCTATAACTTTTGAACGCAGTATCCAAACTAATCATGCATAGCGTATGCATACTGATACGAGCTCGGTAGCGCTTTGTAACATACATAGGCGCGAAATTCAAAAGACTAAAAGGCGAAAAGGAGATATTTGACAACCTTATATATGGCATAAGTTTTTTTTTGGTTTTAGCCCAGATTTATGTAGTATTTTAGTATTTAAAAACACAAAAGTTAGAAATTAATATTCAGCTCAATTCTGATTTATAGTTAAGAGCGCTTACTGTGCTTACGGCCAGCGTTCCTAATGAAATCGGTATTCTGATTTGAAGTTAAGCGTAAGATCGAATTCCGAAATGTTCAGCTCTTTAAATCGTCATAACATACAACTTTTAAGCGCAGCTCCAGAGGTGCGCTTAGCCGACTTAATGTTGATGACAGTTCAAGTTTTTTAGTTAAAATTTATAATACATATAAATTATTTCGATTTAGAAAAGGTTTTTTCAAAAAAACATACAAAACAAGTTCAATTGAAACAAAATATATAAATAGAATTTTAAAACAATAACAAAAAATATGAGAATAAAAACGAAAAAATAAGTAATTTTGTGTTTGTGTGTGTCGGACATAGAGTACTTTTCGCCGTCCCTGCCTATTTGCCATTCCCAACGGTTGTTTTCCGTAAGCGTGATTCAGAAGGTTTTGACCATAGGATACTATTCCACGACCCACTATCAGCTATTCCCAAGGGTTGTTTTCCCTAAGATTTTGGTCATATTATTAAAAAAAAACTTTTTTATATTTTTCATTTAAAATGTTATGACAATTGTCGTTTTATACAAATTCAGCCAATTGTTTTTCGGCCAATTGTCGTACAATCAAAACAAACAAGTATATTATAAATGAAACATAATTTTATTTTTATTCAAATAATATAAATAATAAATAAAATATCATTAGAAAAGAAAATACAAAATAAAAAAAATATAAATAAATAAATTAAAAGTTTTTCTAATACATAATCTGTTGGGATTTTGCCATCTCCAGGAACGTCTATGCTTTTTCCAAACTGAATTCCAACGTCACCGATGCGATTAACAAGGCGAGAAATTGCCTTCGCTACTTGTGTCTCAGACTCGAGCATCATCTGCGCATTTGTGTCTTGTTTGTGTCTGCTCTTGTTGAAGTGTTGAAGTTGCTGGCTGTTCGTCGACGTTTTTCTGTTTTTTCCATGGAATCTATTTCGAGATCTTGTACCACCGCACCAAATCCAAGACTGCCAACGTGTAGACCATCAACAACCTCACAGCCCCACAGACTCAATGCTCGTTTTTCAACGTCAATCAGAATTGAAACCGTTAACGACTCCGAATTGTTCACATTCAAAATAAAAAGAAAAAAAAACAATTGTATTAAAAATATGAAGTATAATAAAATTGATTAACATAAGAAATGATAAATAAAAATAAATAGTATTAAATAATAAAATGTAAAAGAAAAATGATAAAAATAAGAATGATTTTGATACTGATCACAGATAAAATCTAATCTAAAAAAATACTTTTTATTTGTAGTATTCCAAATACAAATGAAAGTATCGAGTATGAATGTTAGGTTTTTTAAATAAAAAAATCATATTTTTCTATAGATTTTTTTCTTTGAAATTAAACAAAACTATATTTAATATTTCTTATGAAACACATTGGTAATAAAAATCGGGCTTTAAAATAAAATTAAGATAATTAACTAACTTAGAGCATACTTACTTAAAACCACGCCATTTTTATTAACATAAGAAAATCACTTTCTGCGTCTGCGTGAGAACTGTGCGGTTCATTCAAATAAAATGGAATATTAATCCAAATTGGCTTAAATATATAACATCTAAATAAATATTTCACAAGATATACAACCACATTTATAAATTATAAATATCTCGCGAACACGTCAACACATGAGATTTATACATAATATATATGTATGAATGCAATAAGCTAATCGTGTGCTTAAATCGCATCAGTGAAAAAGTAAGTCAACCTCCGGTATATATATATATACATATAGCAGCGTTATAATTATACATATTATAATAAATGGTCCACATACTTGTGATATATCGCGTGAGAACCGCGTTCACACGTAATATTTGCGCTGTTTATTAATTCTTTAATCTAATTTTACCTGGATGTCGTTCGCGTCATCTTATAAAAAAGATTTATTTACATTTCTGTATGATGTATATATACACACATATAAAAATACTCGACAAAGAGAATGAAAAACGTTCGTTTTTTGTTAAATATTATCCTCACAAGATTGAGGATTAGCTCAAGTTGACGCATCGGCATCGGCCCGGCCATTTGAAGTTGATTGTTTAAATTTTATATTTGGACTTGCTTATAATTTAATGATATGTATATTTTAAGTGTTACGCAGCGGTAAATTCAGTGAGCTTATGTCTCACAAAGTCACAGAGTTATATACAAATAGTTATATAATTATCGCTGGAGAATATCTATCATGTATTTGAGTGCAAACGAATGCCATATAAGTACCATATGAGCAATGTGCTCGAATTAGAATGTAATATTTATATGTTTACTTAATTAACAATTAACAAATTTATTTGTAATATTTCTTAGTGCGCTCGAGTGCACACAGCTATAGTTACTTGAGCGAGCATAGAGTGAGAGCGACGCGTGCGATGCTTGCGAACGATTGAGAACAAGTTTTAATTACCTTGAGTCCGATTTTCGCGATTTTTTCGTACTTAGATTTATTATGCTATATAGGTGACTAAGGTGCATAGGCATGCGCGCACACTGCGCTCAGATACGGGCCAGCGATAGTAATAAATTAAGCGATAAACGCGCGACAATATGTGCTCGAGTCTATATATATATATATATATATGCGCCCGGTTAAGACTCACAGTCAGGCGCAACCAACAACGGCGACAAAACGAATGATTCAAGCCAGAGTATCTAAGCATGTTCCGCAGTATACTATGTATACTAAATGACGTGTATGTATATGTTTATTTATATAATATGTACTATATAGAATCCATAGAACCCGTGCGCAGCATAAACAAAAGAGGTTACGTGTGCTCGAAGCATATAAAATGTATAAGAGAGTCCTTTCGAGCACACATGTACACACTAGCGTGACCCCTGCGCCTGAACACAATACATTTTATGCAAATTAGGTTCAATATTAAAAGTATGTTGCGATTTTTTACGCGTTCACAATGCTCAGACAACATAAGTACACAAACACATACCAGCAAATAAAATCTTATACCATGAATATTATATATTAAATTCTATATAAATATATACGCTCATAAATAGGTGTTTTTGTTTGTTGATCTCATCCTGCGAAATTTAAATGCGTTCGAATGGCTCGGTAAGAGTCCTACGCAAATTCAATTGTATTTAATAAGCGCATCGCTTACCGCACCTGTAATTTGGATTAATTGCAAGACGTCGAGCGCCGTATACAGATATCGCGGAAATCTATATTGTTCGGCGATAATGTGGAATTGTGCTTTGTTTTTGAACTGTGGCGAGAGAGTGTACATTGAAAGTTTAAGATTATATCAAACGTTTTATTTTGATAAATATAATCAAATAAAAATGAAAGGAATAAATATATAAATATAAAACCTCTAATTTCACCAAGACCCTTCGAACTGTATTATATACTCAACACCGCACCAGATTATATGTTTATCTACACTTACATTCCACTCACGCATAATCACACATTTATATAAATAAACAAACACATTTGCTTGCGCGTGTTTTATTTCTGTTTATTTCCCATTCACTAAAAACGGTGTTCGTTTTTGCATACAATGGAATACGCAAAATGTTTTTCATATAAGCCTAAATGTGCAAGCTCGCGCGCGCTCACCAGCCAAACTTCGCGGAAATCTCGTTCACATATAAACACACATTTTTCTCCACACACACACATATAGTACATATATACCGATACACATGCAAATCTGAAAAAAAAATGTGAAATAATGTCGAAGGCTCCGCGTGTGGTGTTTAGCCCTGTTTTTATAGCAAACCAACTGTATAAGCAAGCGCGCGCATACGCAATTTATTGATTACGCTGTATGGAATTTATCAATAAAAATACATGTGCATTGTCAGACAAAACATATTTTGTAAATAATTTTATTGGAAATTGTATATAAAATCGATTTAGTTAGATACGCACAAGTTTTAGCTTTATGATGTTGCGAGTAGGTTCATTGCTTTAAGTCTATTGTTTATGCATTGAAGTAAATCTCTATTTTGCTATAAATGTATGGAAAATATGTCCAAACTAAATTTTATATGTAGAAAAAATGTCCAAACTACATTTTCTCTATAGAAAAAATGCCCAAACTACATTTTATCTATAGAAAAAATGTACAAACTACATTTTCTCTATAGAAAAAATGTCCAAACTTCATTTTCTATATAGAAAAAATGTCCAAACTACATTTTCTCTATAGAAAAAATGTCCAAACTACATTTTCTCTACAGAAAAAATGTCCAAACTACATTTTCTCTATAGAAAAAATGTCCAAACTACATTTTCTATATAGAAAAAATGTTCAACCTACATTTTCTCTATAAAAAAAATGTCCAAACTACATTTTTGCAATAGAAAAAAAAACTACAGAAAAACTGTCCAAACTACATTTTCTATAGAAAAACTGTCCAAACTACATTTTCTATAGAAAAACTGTCCAAACTA
>JANSTU010007134.1:0-16740 GCA_027564075.1 Bolitophila hybrida
GAGCACACCTTATTTCCGATCGGAAAATACACTGTAAATATTTAACAAGCTTTCTTATAATTTAGCGGCATTTTATAACAAGCACAAACACATATGCACCGCAATGCACACACGTTGCCATAGACACATTATGTATGTACACATTTTATACTGATATATGTGTCAATCGGCCGGGGAACCGTTTCGTCGCTCACATACACACACAAAGTCACACAGAAAGCCCAAAACGAGCCGTGTGAGCTTTCCGCACCAGTGTTTTTCTTCTTTTTCATTCGGTTAACATAAATGTTGCAATGCAGATAATCTCATCTATATGTGTACTCATAAAGCTCTAAATAAAAAAAAACCCACACACACAATTACATACAGAGTATATATGCATATAAACTTGCACGCACCACTATACGGTTCAATGGATATCACAGTTTATATGACTATAAAAAACACACGCATACAGACATAAACACTCTCCGAATACTGTTAATTATTTTTGATTGTTATCTATAGAGGGTACGCACGAGCTCACCAGCACTATTCGGACGGCACAACTTATATTGAATTACATTTATTCACCGAACCCGCAGTGGTGCAAAATTTTTCACAAAAACAACAATAACGGTTTAAGTGCACGGAAAATGCTCGACTATAGTCCACGAAAATTGTGTATGTTGTCTTGCTGTCGAAACGCGGTGCTTCCGACTATTTCGTGCAGCGGTTCGACTGAAACAAACTTATAGAAATCATATAGAACAACTATATGCGGACACACTTCGGTAGTGCACGACATCAAGGGGATGGGGTTGGATTAATTCGGAATGTGTGCGCGTGTATGAGTGTGTGTGATGGTGTTTGTATGTATATGTGTTCGCGGTGGTTGGGGCAATACGCGAAACGTTTAATGAAATACACGCGTTACGAGTTTAGCCGACGCACGACCGATTTTCACCCGGCGGAAAATGTGCAAACTTCGGAAAATACTATCTGCATATTCAGAATGACTGCGCGTTGCACACACACACACACTTAAACACAAACTCTCCTGACTCTCAAAGAAATTCTCATATTTCTCTTTCTTCCTAATTCTCTCGCTTTCTCTTGGGTTTGTCCGGATAGAAAGCTTTCGGAATCTATTAACATTAAACTTTACTTTGGAATATATAGTTTTGAATTGTTTCAGAGGTATCAAAATTGTCAATAAAAGAGAATTGTAATATTTCGCCGACACAAAATTATCAGAAAATGTATTAGGCTTTGTTTTTGTGCCTATGCTGTAAAAGAGAACCTTTGCCGCATACATAAGCATGTATAAAAGCTTTGCGGTTAAGCTATGCGTGCTTTCGAGCAAGTTGTTATTGTATGCGGAATATATACACACATATAGTCACTCTTATACTCTCTGACAAAACAATTTATATGAAGAAGGCAGTATCGTTCACAGTTATACTGCAGTGACATTTCGACTGTGCGGTCATGAGGTTGTGTTCCATGGTGACCCGTGGGAAATATGTGAAAAGCTCCAATAATTATTTTATGTCTCTGGAGATACAATGAGTTTGTTATGGAAAGAAACGGGTTTAATTAGTAATATTTATTATTTATATATTAAACTACAGACTATTGATATACAAAATAAGGTTTTTAACATGATTTATATAGATGTGTATATCATATTTTTAAATATGTTCATAATTTGTATGTTTCATCTTTTTTAGATGATTTTTAAAATAATCGATAATAGGATCTGGTAAAATTTTCGATTAAACGAAAAAAAAATAGAATATATTTATAGATTTTTGTTTGGTAATTTTTAATTAAAGCACATAATAAGCAATTAACTAATAACCTGTTCTGTCGATTATAATTATTATTGAATCACCAAATGGTGCCCTATGCCAAGAATAGGGATTACAGGATATTATATATATATAACCAATACAGATAAAAATTAATATGTACATTTAAAACTTTCGATTTGATCGTTGTTAGGTTATATTTTATTTAAATTATTATGAATACACCAATGTTAAAACTTTCGAGTTTTTATTAAATGTTTATATAATTTATTCAAACTATATCGACGTTTTAGTTAGATTTTTCAATTATATTCTATAAAATTTATTAAAATACCTACGTTGACTTCATGACTTGTGATTGCGAATGAGATAATACACTCTGATAATTATGCACTTTACAAGTGCTTAATTCAAAATTTTAACTTTGAAGAAAGTTTTTTTGACGTTCTACTCGTATGTGTGATTAATTCAAATAAACTATATATAAGATTATTTAACTATATTATATTTAACTACTATTTAGATGATTTTACTGTTAAATTGAATTTAAAAATACTTTTTAATCATTTTTAACTGTACTAGTTCGGAATAATAATGATCAAGTAAATTCAATTAAAAGCTATTAAGTTTAAATACAAATGGTTAGTTTGTAATAAATTTTACTAAATGGCAAATTATAACAATCCGCCATATTTTCCATGAATTAGAATAAAAATTAAGCAAACTATTGATATCGTTTATAATCATATAATAAAATAATTAATTTATGTATTTTTAACTGCAATTTCACAAAATAGGTTTTTCTTCAAAGTTTTGTATAAATAAGTTTTAAAAGGGTCTTAAATGATACAACTCATTTGAAAAAAATATTTATATATATTTATAACTTAAAATTTGTATAATACATAATATTTTTTTTGTTAAATGGGTTTGCTTTGTAAAATGGTTATAACATTTGACAAAAGTTGCTTAAAAGCTTAAGATGGTTGAAATTAAAAACAGTCCGTCACAAGTACCCTATTTCTTTCTAACCGGACCGAAATGTTCATTGTTTTTAGACATTTTTATTCTATTTATGCACCCGGAACATATTATATCTCACTCAGGCAAATTATACTTAATGTAGATTTTTGTCCATTCTACACTTAAAGAATTAAATTGTGTACCAGAAACATAAATGGGTGTAAGAGTAATGATTTTGATTACGTTTGTTATATATTTGTATATACAAAATAATAATATATTTTATTTAATAATAGGTCTTGACCGTTTAATCTAAGTTGTTTTAAGCACATTTTTGTTGTGATTCGTTTCAGCAACACATGGATCAGTACAGTAGTATATAGGATTATAGGTAGTTTACTAGTATATGTATATATAAAATTGTTTATATTAAACAATATAATATCACAATATTTTTTAGAAGAACATAACACTGTTCTTAATACATATAACATAATATGAAGTTGTATATGATCAATATATAAATATATTTGAGGTAAACATAAAACTGTCATTGAGCTATATATTTATGTATTTCAATCATACATTTATTCAGAATACTATTTTGTATGTGAAGGACATAACACTGTCTTTTGTAAATATATTATTATTGCTACGATCATTACAAAAAAACATTTTGTTTAAGTCCATATTTGTTTGCACGGGACATAATAATTCTTTCCGTGTGATCGTGCAAAAGGTGCTAGAAAGCATGTGCCAACGGTAATTGAACCAAAAAACCAAGAAACGAGTCTAACTCTATCCACTCTACTCCCTACGATAGCATACGTAAGATGTATAAGGATATAGTCCATCCAGGTGGTCAAATAGTAACGTAAAAGCAGCTCACAATACCATTTTGATTTAACAATTTAACATCGAAAAATGAAATCTATGTGATTGATTATCCTGCCATATTCAACGGATTTGTCCTTCTGTTTTTTCGAGAACGAAAACAATATCAAAGCTGCAGGACATTAATAATACAGAAAGTGTTGTTGGAAAATTGTCCCACTGTGTATATTAAATTACTTTTGCATTTATAATACAATAAAGCTGCTTTACCAACGTTTATGAGCTGCAACATTCCCAGACCTGACCTTTTAAGAACAATGATAAAATAATATGAAAAGAAAGGATAAAAGTCTATAGTAGACTTTTATATTTTCTCAGAATTAATTAAGGAGAAAAGTATTTACATAATATGATATCGCATTTATTTTGAGAACACAATGCGTAAGCTGTTCTGAGTTTTTTACAGATTTTCCTTTGTGAATAGATTTATTATACTTATAAATTACAAATAGTTATACTTGTTTTATTTTTTATATTTAAAATCGAAAGTATTTTGATAATAACTTCAATATTTATAACTAACTGTGGTTACAAATCTGTAACTTATGAAAGTACCATATAATCATGCATTAATATAATATTCATTTTTGTATAAATAATCTGTATTTTTTAAAACTACTTACGCACACCATAAACTACTTCAGAATGATATTAATGATGTGTTGTACATACCTGCAAATATATAGAAAAAAAATATTAATAATTTTTTATTTACAATATATAGTTGGCTATATATAAAGAATAAATGATAAGGCAAGAATATACACAGTTTGTATCAAAGTTAAACAACTTTGCAGACAAACCATTTTTTGATCTTATTTTTGAAAAGTACTGTATACTTTGAGACACACGTTTAGTATCTACAATATTTCATACAATAAACCATTGAAAATTAAAAATACCCTCTTACGTCAGGACTGCTATGGTTCGTTTACATTTTAAGAGACGTCGTTTCATATTCAGTCCGAAAAGAGCCGACCGTGTGCTAGCACCTTTAGTGTTTATTATTTAATTTTTCTCTAATGTTTTTTTTGTGTTTTATTTCAGATTGGTGTTTTTGCTTTGCAATTTTTTTTATGTTCACTTGTGATTTTTATATTTCTGCACAATTTGGCGTCCCCATTTTGTTGTGAACAAATTTGGTGTAAACAATTTTGTGCGTCTGTCAATTTAAGTGTCGACAATTTAGTGTGCGTGGAATTTGCGATAAAAAAAATTGGCAGAGATACAAATTGATTTGATTGATTGAAAACTAAAGCTTATACACCGCACCACACACACAAATAACCAAAGCGTAAAAAAAATGTTTTAAAACCTGACGGCAGTCACTGATATACATGCATTTATGAATTTTAATTCCAAATATCTGCATGATAAAAAAAATAAATCATGTGCATTTTATAACTATATGCCATTATATAACTTGCCAATTAATATTTACAATATAAACATAAATTCCCATCCATATACAATATTTAAAAAAAAACTCTTTAGTCAAGCATATTTGAAATAATGATGTTTTATTTTTGTTGATAAAATCGTGCATTGAATGTCTATACCAGTCATTTGAACAGCTATTTTTTTATTGTTGACAGGTAAATACTATAACATAATCAATATTTATGAGTTTTAATAATAATTTAATTACAAAATCTTTTATAACAAAGTATCCAAAAGCATTTTTTTGCGACTCACTAACTTCAAAAAAATTACACAAAGTTTGCCGATATTTTAACGAACTATACCGAAGTCATGTTATTTTTCGTTACACATTCTTCATCGGTACCCTCGTCTAAATCATTTTCAAAGATAACAGTTCAGAGATTATGATTCATAGAAGAGATTTTCGATTATGTTGAGGTTGAAGCAACACGACCGAAATTATGAGTAAGTATTTATTTACAAATTCGACAGGTTAATCTGTTTATACTTTGAAATCACAATTTCAACTAATTTATAATGGCACACAAGTAAAAATCGAGTATATATTTATATGAACTTTAAAATGTATGCCTAACGACTCTATCCAACTCCACACAATTGTTAGTTCCGACATAAAGTGACAGGTAGTTAAGTCGTCAATGATTAAGTAATAACCACGTACCGACAACCAAACTCACAGTTTATATAAATTTTCAAAGTACTAAACTAAACAGGTTACTATCATTTTCAAAGTGACAGTACTGACCTGTCACTTTGAAAATGATAGTAAGTAGTAGTAGTAGTAGATTAGTAATAAAACAAACATAATTACCATGTCCGACTATCCATTCTCTTGTTACTATCATTCAACACACATACATACTGTCAAACACACATGTCACTGTTAGTGCTGCTATGTAGTCATAAATCAAACATGCATACTGACAAAATGACATAGCTGCTGGCAGTAGTTATAAATAGTTATAATGACGACGTACCATTAAAAAAATACTTAATATAAAACACGAGTTTTGTATCATCACCGCCATTTTAACTTTAGAATTATTATTTGTTAAAATAATAAAAATAAAAAGTTGCCAATCGTTTATACAATATCTTCAATAAATAACAATGCGCTTATCAACGAAAATTATATTATTATACAATATTTAAACACTATGTATAATACATTTTTTATTGTTTTTGATTTTTAAATATAAAAATTAAAAAAAAAGCTTATATTCCCGTAAAACAAGATATGGTCGGGACCACTTGGGGCCCCGTACTTTCAGGGTCATTCCTTTTTGACTACACGCTGAAGAACTATTGACTTATTCGTTCATATATAGTATGTACGGGAAAGAATATCCTTCTTCGAACGTGCAGGGACGGTTAAATTTGACTACTACACGTAACAACAAGACTCTCCTTCAACATGACATGTTTGAGCAAGTCATCGATTCGTCATCCATTTTCTCTAGCACACAGTCGCCAAAATGTAATTCGCGGACATATTTGATTGTACAGTTTCGTGTAAGTAATCGACGCGTAAATATGAACAAAAAGACCTCATCGTGTGTGTGTGCGCCTGTTTTTAAAATTGGCAACTGCGGCGTATGTGTTTGTGCGTGTATTTATTGCTGGTTTTATATAGATTTTTATATGTAGCGCGTGTATGTGTGTTTTTTGTTGTCAAAGGCCTGATTTCTTAACGAAATTAATTCTTGAGTAAATTCGTACAAAATACGTAATAATTTTCGTGTTTTATTTTAACTCGAGGATTAATGAAGAAATCGGACATAAGCAGAATAATTTATTTTTTACAGTTAGAAGCCTGCGAGGTATATGCGTGTATGTGTTGCGTTGCAAGTAGCCTGCCAAACTGTCTCTGACTATCAATTTTTGCATATTTTTTACTAACATGTATGCACTTTCTGGCCATAATAGCTAATTAGTGCAAAATATGTGCAAACATTTAATTTATATGCTAAAAAGTTTGGATATATGAAATTGATGCTGTTTATAAATTTGCCTCAAAGTCTTTAATGTTTTAAGAAATTTTCTTAATAATTTCTTACTTTTTTACAGATGCAACGATCAAACATTCTTTTGGCAACCACGGAATAATTGCACTCTCCCGACGTCTCACCATAAATAAAAAAACCTCCTTTTTATTATTTAAATATGTATAATAAAAACATATTATTATAGTAAAAAGTAAATGATTTTTTTTAAAAATGCGTATATACGAAATTATATTACCAGTCTTTAGTATCGCATTACTGTCAGAAGGACTACGTAACAAAGTCATACAAAGTTATAATGTACACATAAAGGTGTCCATCTTAAAATCAAGGTTATAAATAAATATGTAGCTGTAGATATAATACTACATACCACGATATGATACTACGACGTCGTAATCAAGTTATAATCTTACCCAAATCAGTGAAACCAACATCGTGTTGACGTAGTTAGGCGCAGATAGTGGCAGTCCTAAGATAAAGTGTGTGGTTGATACGTAGTTGTGCGGACTACTTTAAAACCTGTTCAAAATGTGTTCAAAATCGAAACTGATACGCGCATTTAATAATATAATGGACGAGGCCTTGTTAACAGTGAGTTTTCTTCATTTTGTTTATACTTTATTTTATTTCACCACTTTATTAATTTTATTTATATTTATTATTTATGTTCTAATATTAATTATTTTCACATAATAAAAAGCATTGGAATCAAGTACATTCAATCAAAAACATACGATATCTGATTAGGTAACATTTTGTATTAAAATAAAAAATATAAACAAAAAACCTCTAAAAAATGAATGTAATTAAGTAATTAACATCATTGGCGCTGGGTGAAGTTCGAGATCTTTCCAACTGCAACATCGAATTCGCGATAAGTACACCGTAATTAAAAAAAATAAAAAAAAATAAAAAAAAATAAATAAAATTAAGACTCCTAACCATCGGGGATGTGTTGTGAGTGTTTGAGCACAGTAGCTCCAATAGGAGTAGCACAGCACAAACAGCACATTAGCATGACCTGACCACTCGTGTGAACCCGTAATGGTCAATGAATCCGGTGTGCAGCATCGCTCACTGGCCCTATGTCCCACAAAGGATTACAGGATCCAATGAGTGAGTGACACCGTAATCGTCGTAATGAATTTATTGTGTCGTATAAAATCGTATGTAAGTTGTTATATAAAACAACTTCAGCATTTGGTGGAGCGATCTCAACAACATGCTCACGCTAAGAAGCGTAACGTTCGCTCACTCGCGCAAATACTATAGCGCATATATTTATTCTGTGGAGGAGGCATACTCAAAGAAATTTGATATAATTTGCTTATTAAGCTCGGAGTTAATTATTTTGCCTATAGTCCGTCCCGCTGTTGACAAATAAACAACACAACATACAGTTTTTAACGTTTCTGCTTTCCACAACGTTCGCTGCCAAAATGTTGTTCGGAAGAATAGCCGATTCCGATATGCAAAGAAAACTGATGGAGTGAGTTGTGTTGATTGGTGAATCTTGTCATTCTTCAAAGAATCTGGGAGCTATTATTTCGTACCTGCCTTTTGAAACATTTTTTAGTTTTTTAAACATGTGCCATGATATTTTGGGAGAAAATAAATATATACGGTTTATTAGAGCATTATTGGGATATTCTTTATTCAGTGTACTTAGATTATCTCACAAGCTTTTTCCCTAAGGCATATATGTACAGAGGGTAATCCGCAAAATATTTCTAGCGAACCCGTTTGTGTTGTTTTAATAAGTCCTATGCATATCCGCAGTGATAGCCACTGAATGCGTTGTAGCACGATAATGTGCCATACTCGATAACCGATCTTATTTTTTCCTTCAAAATAAAAAGCATGCAGGAAGGATGGGCTCTCCACCAAATTCTGTAGATCGAACGCATCAAGTTAATCTTTTATGTAAAAAATACTTCAACCTGTTGATGGAGCAATCATGACAAAATGCTTCCTTCGCCGAATACTATCGTACATATTTTTATTCTGTTCAGCAGTCATACGCCAAGAAATTTTATACAGTTTTGGTTATTCAGGTCGCAGTTCGAATATATTTTTTTCGTATTGTTCGTCCAGCTGTCGTCATATCAATCAACCTTTCATCCAAACTTTGTGACGTTTTCGCACCTGTTTGTCGTCATCATGTTGTTGTTGCTTTCAAAAATGAACGCTGCCAAAATGATTGCAAGTTCATCTTTTTGTTATTTTTTTTACGAAACACTAATTATTATATTATATTACGAGTACTAACTAACCTACCAATATTTACACTAGTAGATATATACAGTATAAAAGTAATTTAATACTGCCTTATAATTTGTATATGCCGAAAATACACCAAAATCCGTCGCACAAACTCAATTTTATTTGATGTCTACATATGTAATGATCTTGAAGTAATAAATAGCCTATTGTAAATGTCATTCATTATTGACGTTGCAAAAATAAGTTAACAGCATTTGTTTCATTTGTTTTACTGGTAATAACATAAATATTTTTAAAAACAAATTGTTGCAGAACACTATACTGCAACCAAAATCCGTAAAGTAAATTTAAAAAAGTTCATATGAATACTTCGGCCTTCACATAAGAACTAATGCTTTATATTTTTAGATTCTTTGTCAATTTCTTAGGTTAAAAACCAAAATATTAAACAATTTAAGCATTTTACAACTGAGGAGCGTAGAGTGGTAATAATAAATTATACGTCCAAGAAAAAAACTGAGTATTGTTTTTTTTCTTTCGCTCTGTTATTAGTGTTCAAGCTTAGTGTCCGATATATTTCCCATACGAATGTAATCTTCCGTTTTGGCAGAGGTTTTGGCCTAGGTCCAGATAGATTATACTGGGAGCTATCGAGAATCAAAACTATACAACATCGCCTCCACAGGTTGTTGCAGGAAGTCGAGCTAGGAGATCGAAAGCCATCGCAACTTCTGCGAGCTATGCAAGAGCTCGCTGGTATTCAAGTTACTGAATGTCTAAATGTATAAAATCCTTCTGAACCCAACGTCATCCAGCTCAAACCAGAGCAAACCTCACGACACACGAAAGTAACATCACCATTCTAACCTAACTAGGCGACACAATTTGTGTGGCAACGGGTTTAAGAGAATTGAGACCGTTACTCGTTGTCGACGTCATTCACTATTTTTCGAGAAAGTACGACTCCCGATGAACTGTAAGTCGCTAAGGAGTTTATGAGCGAGCAGGGTATTTGTCGCTCTTCCAGTATAATTGTCTCTCGGTCGAGATATTATTTGATATACATGTACGTATCGTTTAGAGGTTTTATGGCGTGCGTCCAAACTGACTATTAACCAATCTGGCTGCACAAATTACTTCTATCACATCAGCGAACATATTCGAGAACAAGTGAAGGATCGAAGGATCAACAGAATTTTTATTTTTATGCAAGGCGCAGCTTGAAATCTGTAAAATTCAAACAATACGGTATTTAGATTTAGATTCAAAATCTGAGTAAATAAATGGGGAGAAGTTGAAGAAGAGAGGAATAGAATAAAAATGGGTGGGGGATAAATTGCGAAAGTACCCTTTAGGTATTACGAGAACTGGCACTAACCACAAGTAAAGACCATAACTCTCTTTGAATATATATAGATATATACCATGTGTATGTAATGTAATGTATATAATATTACTATTAAAGATACACTCTTTCGAAAACTGTTCGTTCAGTTATTATTTATTATTTAAAATATATTATGAGAGTAAAAGCTTATTAATACCCTAAGTATGCAAAGCTTTATATCATTTGTATGAACCTTATAATTATACTACATCTGTACACATCGAACAAAATAATAACGTTATGTATTACAATTGTAAATACAAAAACTAAAAGCAATAAAGTCTGCTTTTATGTATATACATTGGCACAATGTAAAGTATATATTTATGTACATGTGAATGTTCAGGAAACGAACAGCATTACTATTGTATACATTGTTCATTGCATTGAAGGGCTTTGTTATTTCGAATACAATTAGGGAATTCCGAATTCATGTACAGTAATAGCTATACTGCAATTGCAAAAAAAATTAAAGAGCAAATTCACCAAATTAATTAAAAATCAATTTAAATTAAATTTTTACTTTTACACTTTTCAGAATAGTACAATATTAGAAAGGAGTGTTTATGTTGTTTATCGCATTCTATAATTTTATTTGAGATCAGAAAATTAGCGAAAATCGACCAGAACTCTTGAAATAATCTTTTAATTTATTGAGATGTAAAATATGCAGAGAGGCTATCTAATAGATAATAGAGGAAATTTATATACTGATTAGCCTTGGTGGTTTAGTGCCGACTGATGATTCCATCTCTCCGTGTCTATCGTTATTAGGGTTTTCTGAAATCACTATTTTGTGGTAATTTACTAGTTTGTATCACTGCATTCAAGATTTACAGACGCCCTCAAGGTATAGATATTGAATATATGAATATATCGATGAATAGTTTTTAAACGGCTTAATTTGGATAAATCTATAAGAATTAGTAATTTCAGAAATTCGATTAATAATTTGCAAAAAAGGTAGTCGGCTCGATCTCAGTATTTTTAATTTAAATAAATGTATATGACAAACTTATTGTGAGAAGTGAGAAATCAATCTCATCATAATAGTGTAATCTCGGGCGTTCTGCAGGGGACATTTCCAATATCCTCTCTGATTGCTGATTACTCTCAATTTTATTACTCGTGCGAAAGTAGGATACTCCACTCTCAAATTGATTACAAAAACTAATGGCGCTTTCCAATTGGTGTGTATACGTAACCAGCTCTTGCTAAATTGTTTAAAAACCAAATGCGCCCTTTTCTCCACTCTCGTCACTCAATTTCCACTAGATCTCTTAAATACAATTCTTAGAATAATTGCTGAGCCACTGGTAAAAATATTTTTTTGAAAATATGTATAGTATTTGAACAAAATAAAAGTATGAAATTTTAGTAATGCTCTTCGGTTAAAAAGTATTTCAATAAATCGTTGACAATTTAATTTAGAAATACACCCTAGATTAATTTGCAACCACTTACACAAAAAGGTATTTAAATGTTATTTGAAGGCTCCGCTGCAAATAACCTTGCATTTGATTTGCAAGTTTAGATCTGTTCAACTGCAAGTCAGTTTGGCAGGAAAAGGTTACTTGGGTTGTATATGGACCATTTCGGGGTTAGTAAAGTCGATATACTAACAAAACTAAATTTCACTGCTAATATTTATTATTAATTAATAAATATAACAACAGTTAAAAACGAAATAGTCTGAGCTAGTGTGGTAAATTGTATAAGATTAACAGCGTCATATAAATGGGACTTTTTGAATCAAACAACATCAGCAAAACGTAGAGAATTGAACGCGGTACCTTTTCAGAAAGACGAAAACACTTAGTTAATCAAATTTAATAGAAATCGATAAAAAGTAATTACAATCAATTTAAATTGTTGAATAATTCTTAAATGATAGATATTAGATACGAGTGTGTAACACAGTAACACAAAAAATAAATGAAGTTCATGTCCTATATATGGTATTCGGGTGGTCATAATATTAATTTATAGTAATGCTGTTTCTTTTTGTTGAAGATGTTGAAAACGCCATTCGTCCACAGAGTTGAGACAATTGTTTTATGATTGCAATGATGTACAATCGGGAAGTGAGAATGCGAGATGGTCTACCTTTCAGTGGAACCACCGAATCTAAAAGTACAGCCAAGGAAGGATTCGACGAAATCTGATGGTCCACCAAATAACCAATAATAATAAACCATCCACAGCATCCCAATGTGTCGACTTCGCCCAAGTTCGGAAAATATTTCTTTCAATCGAACTGCAAGTGTAGCTCCACACCGATGCGAATGCAAACAACCTCTTCCGCCGGGGTCGTCGACACTTCATGTTCGTCTCTATCACTAGTCTCGCGACCGTCGGAATGGTTGACGTAAGGTTCAGTTAGGCCGAACACGAACAAACAAACCGGTGACACATTGTGAGAAAGCAAAAATCGTTCACTTTCCTCACAAAATCACGTGAGATATCCCTGAAAGTGGATACTAGACAATCATTGTTCTTCGATAATTATTCTACTAATTGAACTATTGGAAATATTTCGTGATAGGGTTATTGCTGCAGTCGAAACTATGACAGTTGCTAGATTTTTCCACCCTTATATCCACTGAGATGCGTTGATGTCCGCTGCGCGGTCGATCAGTTGATAAGCAAAGATAAGAAGATCTTGTGAAATGTTTCGACAACAAGCCCATTGCCGGAATGAATCCAATGAATATCGTTTCCAAATACGATAAGACCCTAGGAGTCTATACGATAAGTACGTAATAATGGAATGGTGTGGTTCATATTGACCAAATGATCCCGTATTACTGTATTTTTATGAAGTCACGTAAATGGTCACTTCGCGTCGTAATACATTCATTGGATCTGGCAATCTTACCCAGTGGGATGGAGTATTTGGCCGTGTAAAAGCGACTGAATAAAAACGGTATCACTGCTTAGTTTTAGACTCCAGCTCGCTCAGTCGTTATTTGAACATTCTCCTCCACAAACCAACGTGCTATTTTTTTTCTTGGTGATATCTGAATATAGCAAAATCGGATACGTCAGCCGATGAAAAACATCGACGGCCGCCTAGACCCTAACGGGAAACTAGCATAATTATTTACAATCGTGGCAGCTACCTGGAGGCTGAATTGGAAAAACCAATTCAAATATTTATTTCGGAATGCCTTTTACTATGACCCCATTAGTAACACACAAGTAGGAATTCGCACCTGCCTTTGTTCAATGCCGTGAAACCAAATTAAAATGAAATATTTAGTTTATGTTAAAATTTATATCGGTCATAATATGCTTAAATGCATGCATCTTTTTGAGCAACATGTACTCATTACTCACTATTATTCTTTTTTATTATTTATATCAATAATATGCGTTATATGTTAAAAATGTAATATAATGTAAACTCAAACATAAATAAATCGACGAAAAGAGATAACCAAGAGTCAGTATTATTTCACCAACTCACATAAGTGATTTGGCATATTGTTTTTGTATAATTTATAGCAAAATTGGGACATTTTACCTAGAAAAAACAACAGTGTTTATTTTAAGTATATATGTAGTACACCTATTTTATTTTGTATCGAGATATTTCTTGCCTCACTCCTTAACTTTATAAAAACTCAGACGCCTGAGTACATTTCTAGTATAGCTAACTATACATAATAAACATTTTTAAACCAAATAAGTTGTTTTTACACCGAATTGATTGAAATTCTGTATCAAAGGACTTTGAAAATAAATTGAAACACATTTCTTTCATGTTGTTATTTACAGATGTGTTTTTGGTTTTTTTAGCTAATAACAGAAATTATATAATTATTTAGTTTAGATGTACAGGCAAACATTATTTTACGACCTACTAAACGAACATATAGAAATTTAAATGAAGCAGCATTTTTTTTAAATGGAGATGAACTCTCTGCGATGAGAAAGCAAACATGTATACAAGCCATGGATGACAAATTCTGAATCTAAATGTTAACCAATATTTATTATTCATTCATTAAATAGATTACTATAGCGCAACAGAAACATTAAACTTACTTAGAATTTATTAAATCGTCATTGACAGTTTTCTGCTCATATGGAAGAGATCGCCTGAAAATGAAAGTTTCAGTTGAATCTTGCAAGCACACAGAGTTACTCCATATTTTTTATATTCAATATTTGTTAACACAAATAAGCAACGTGTTTTTTTAGGTTATGTATGAAGAAGTATTTTAGTTAAAAAAAACATCTTTGATTAGTGAATTAAACCTGTACAGAATACATACGTGTAAAATAAAAATGACTAATATTTATTTATAAATAATTTAAATCCGTTTTTAATTATATTTAAGATAGTGAAGCTTGATCGAAAGAGGCTTTACGGATAACGACGGACAAGTTTCAATTATTGACTGAATTCGACATCCTTTATTTAAAGTAAATAAATAAAATGAACATAATTTTAATCTAATTAGAGTCTAAAAATCTTTTAAACATGTTAGGGAGATAAATCATTTTTAATAAACCCAGTCTTAAACACCACAATACATGAACTCTAATGTCAACTACCTTATCGAAACAACTGCAATTGGATTTAGAATAATTTTCGATAATTGTGCGAATTTACTAGAGCATTTGTCACTATGAAAAACACAAGATTCATGTTATTTTATCAAACAAATCAAATCAAATTTAGAAAGAAAAAAAAATTAGAATTATTAACAAAATTAAAAAAATTGTAATAGATCTGTGACGACAATATTTTTTTAATATGTTGTTGTTAAAAATAAAAAAAAATCCCGACGTTTTCCAGAAAAAAACGTAGCTTTTTTGTGATTTTTTTGGTGAACTGTTATCTTTTTGTTAGTATTTGTGATGCGAAAAATTCAAACAAATAACGAACAAAAAACCGTTAAATATTTGTTTGTTTAAATTAACTAATTAATTAAAAGGATAAAGAATCTGCAATTTGCGCAACAATTCCAATTTTATTACGCTTACAAATAATTATGAAAATAGAGAGAGATTTGTGTAAATGAAATAAAAATATGCCATAACAAACGATCAATATTGTTCGCACCAAAAACGCGCGTTTTGCTGCAAAATCGATTTTTTTTACATCCGCGGAACTAAAGTATTCTAACAAAAATAACAAGATTTACATATGTTATAATAACTTCTTAGGAATTACTAGAAGACATTAACATGTTGTATATTAACATATTGTGGAATAACATATTTATGAAGTGTGATTTTGAGATTTGCAAATATGCGATAAACTCCCCCGGTATTAGACATTATGCGGAGTAGGCTTGATTTGTTCTTCTGGGAACTTAATTTTGACGTTTACTGCTTTGGATTAACTTTAACTATATATGCATTGCGCATGTGCATGTATGTGTTTCGGAAAGTCAATGTCAAATAAAACACAAAAACAAATGACATATTCAAATAATAGGGTGTCAAAAAAGTCCTGCGGTATTTTTATTCAATTTTCAATTATTCATAAAGTTGGTTACAATCACAATATTTAAGTCAAATATGCGCCGTTTTGATCGATGACTAGTTCCCAACGAGATGCCAACTTTCGACTACCAAGCTCGCCATGGACAGAAACAGAACAGCTATGGGAATTAATATGAATCGTACTCAAATCTTTAAACGCGTTTTTCTCTCAACCATGTTTTCGAAGTCGGTAATCACTGTAACTTGAGAACAACTGTACCGATCAGCTGGACACTTTTCTCATTTATTATATTTTATAATTATCCTAAACTTGAACAAAGGATTTTAAGTATTGATGAGTATTTGTTCTTTAATAGCTAAACTTGTGTGTACAGCAAGTATAGCATTATATAATTAACTATTTGATTTCAGACGATCCTTTTTGTTGTTAGTATTGTTTGGCATTTCATAATAGAAAGACTTACGCCTGAACAACGTTTACAAATCGATCAACGTTATTACGAAAATTCACGTTCTGTAAGGAATGTGTTTCGTGCAATTCGCTCAACTTATGGTCAACATAATCGGCCTA
>JANSTU010007145.1:0-16739 GCA_027564075.1 Bolitophila hybrida
TGATTGTAACCAATTTTATGAATAATTGAAAATTGAATAAAAATACCGCAGGACTTTTTTGACACCCTATTATATTAAATAATTTGTACAAAAAAAGTATTCAGTAAGTATCACCTCCAATTAAATTTCAAGACCTTTTTTTGATACACTGAACTGATCACAGTATTAAACACGTACGCTTCTTTTTAAATGTCTTGGGTCTTGCATTGAACATTCATAGAACACATGAGCACTGCGGGCACCAGAACTAGCCATACACCTCAATAATATTGTTGTCATTTTATAAAGGAAACTATTCGACTATTGACTGGATATAATAAAAGAATTATATAAAGAATTTATTTATAATTAAGTTTTTCTTGAAGGAAATATTTATATCGGTAATCATTGAATACAAAATATAAATATTTTGATATTTCTGATTTGTTTTGATTGTTTCTGGAACGAATGCCTAGAAAACGAAGCTTTTTCGACGAACGTTCTCATCAAAATCGCTCGTTTTGCTGTCAAAACCGACTTTTTTCAAATGTGTGTGTTAAGTTACATGATGTTTATAGTGTCTGCATAGAGACATTTCACACACACTTAACCAAAAACGCTGGTTTTAGAAAAAGTCGGGTTTGACAGCGCAAGTGCGAACGGTCCATAACTCGCGAACAAAAAAAGTGTGAACTTGTGAAAATATGAATTATGTTATTGTTATGAATTATTTTTTCATCAAAGATTATAAGGCAATTTTTTCTTTAAAAAGTGAAAAAAACAGGACTGTTTTTTAGATTAAAATAAATTTACCTAAAAGAGTCAGTACAAATTAAAGATAATTGAACAAACAGAAAACTATTATTAATGTAAAAAAAAAACATATTATATTATTTAAAAAAAAAAATAGCCATGTTTCAATTTGTATCCTTAACTATAAAGTATGTGTCTTTATAAAGAATAATTAATTCTGAGAAGAATCAGTCCATAAGATTTTTCTTAAATGGTATTCAACATAAAATCAGAACTCTGGTTAACACAAAATTGCCAACAAGCATCATAAAACAATTGAATTCAAGAATTCAGTAGATGCGGAGCATGAGGAGAGGGTACTCTTCATATGTGAATGCTCAAAGCATATAACACTAAGTTTGAAGATTAAATACATACCCTTCACTATCGGAACTAATGCTCTGTAGCTGCAAATATTGTGCTCTCGCCTCGTCGTGACTCTTCTTCTTCAGTTCATTCATTTTCTGTCGTTCATGCTCGATCACATGCGAACCTGTTCAACAAAAAACTACATTTAACAAATAGTTTACTTTAAAAAGTAAATAATACAAACCTTGCTGCGCTAAAAGCAATTGTCGATTACGCTCAATTTCCTTAATACTTTCAATCACCTTGTCACTGGCACCCTGTGTTGAGATCGGGGCGTCCAATGTTACCTTACAGATACGATCGATATCATCCTGTGATGGAACGCGACGCTCCAGTGGATTAACCTCAAAGTCATCGCTCTCTATGGATAGATTAAGATTGACCTTTCTTCGTTGTTCTTCGGTCATCGGTGATTTATGGTCAAACGGTGGTGAGAGATTATACTTGAGCTTTGTCAATGGATCATCGTTAACGGATGCCTCATCGTACTCCTCTGCCTTACGTAGTTGTTCATGTTCTGTGGGTGAAAGACGTCTACCACGACCAACACGTTCCTCATCGTCTCGCTTTGGCGTACTGCAGAATGCCGGCATTTCTAGTCTATGCAAAAACATATTCTCGTTGACACTCTTTGACATTATATCCGACTGCTTTGGCTTGGCCGACAGAATTTCTTGCGATCCAAATAGACTTTGCGACATAATGTCTATGCCAGCACGCTTAAGCGGTTCGCAGTCATCCTCCGAGTCGGACAAAGTATTTAACTGACCACTTAGGTCAAATATACGTTTGTCAATAGTCTTAAGTTCTTCTCGGCTTTTTTCAAGATTTTTTAGTAGTGTCCAAACATTTTTCTCAATATCCTTTGTGTCCGAACAGGCTGTACTTTGATTAGCAATGCCTTGGCTCTCCAGTCGATCAATGTTTGTTTGTTTTTCGCTTATTTGCTGCGTTAGCGTTTTTATTTCATTGTGTAAATCTTCACGATAAGCCATCCAGTCAGCTTCCTCTTCGAGGTACTGAAACTCAAGATCTTCGTATGTTTTCGTATCGTTTTCGAGCGAGTCGATAGTTCGGTTTAGTTCATCTTGTAGGCTACGATCACCAGCGTTCTGTTCAAGCATAGACTCAAGGCTAAAACAAAATATAAAAGGATTATTATTATCCCACAATTTAATATTTTTCAGTTATTTTGTGTACCTTTCAACTTGATTCTGTTTGACATCAATAGTTTGTTTGAGCTTCGCTTGCTGGGTTTCCTGCATGACACGATTAGAGTTCCGGTGGGCTTCTAGTCGGTGGATTTTACTTTGCAAATTGTGCAGATTGCTAGTCATTTGCTGCAAAAGAGATTGCTCTGTAGACAGTTCTGCTGTAACCAGCGCCTTTTCCATGTCAAGCTAAAAAATATAATAAAAAATGTAAAGTATTTAACTTTTTCCTTTATTAATTAGATACTTACCTCACGCAACACCTCCTCTTCTTGACGCTGAAGATCTGCTATTTCCGTTTTCAATTCCCGAACAGTATTCACCACACCAAGTCGGTCCTTTTTCAGTCGTTCGAGCTCCTGTCCGTCCTCGTTTGCATTAAGATTAAGCGTAAGATTATTTACATTTTTGTTCTTTTTATCAAGTGTGCCGTATAGCGGTTCCTTTGGCTGACCACCCTCGGAATCGAATCCACGCATGCCGCGCAGAGACTGTATTTCCATACGTAATTTCTCTTCGAAAGACTGTACCAAAATATCGTATTCGTTTTTTTTCGTTGTGGGCTCCTTTTTTGGGGACACACAAGTTCGAATCTTTGTGCGTGGACTTTGTGGCATATAACCGGCTTTCTTGGCAGCCTGTACATTTTCGTAACCATTTGGCGTCACAGGACTATGTACGTTTTCATAGCGATTTATTGGTGACGATGACAACTCAACTCGACGACCAGCCATAAGTTTTACATTTTCGTAGCCAGTACTCTTTGTGGGCGTACGATCACCATCACCTCCAAAGAAATGATGATGATTATGACGTGGTGACGATTCGAGGTCTTGCTGGAACGATGCCTTCTTGTCTCTGGGTAGAGAACCGTTTGTTTTAATACGATTCTGTACAATTGGTGAGGATTGTACATTCTGGTTTTGACGCTCAAAGTCCGCACACATACGTAGAATTTCCTCTAAGCGTTCATTCTCCATTTTGGAGATTTCCTGCTCTTGCATACGTTCGATCTGTGCACGGTTTCGCTGCATCTCGGCACTTGAGACCATCTCTTCGGGCAGTACATTACTGTTGATCTCTGAATTGATGCCGTTCATCGGAAAGACCTGCAGACTACCATATGATCCTGGTTTTGGGTATCGATCGTAGCAGGCCGACGACTGTTGTAATTTCGGACTGTTTGCTGATAAATTATTAACTTTTGTTAGTATAACAGAATTGTCTATACTTTGTCCGTTCGTTGAGTTTCCACAGTTTCGTGGCAGTGTATTATTACGTGCATCGATATTCTTGTCACCGCTTTTGCTAAAAATCTGCGTTAGATTCTTTGTAAAGTTATTGAACTTTGAACCTAGAACATCCTTGGCAGGAGCATTTACTGTTATCGAGTCCGCCGTAAAAACCTTGGGCGAGTGGAAATTGTGTATGTTCGTAAAATCTGGTTTCGTCATTCTGTCCAGAGTGGCTTCGTTATTGAGCAAAATGTGTTGTGGTTTTTGGTACGGTGGCATTTCTATAATATCACTGAAACTATGCATTGCTTCATCGGGTGAACCCTCGTTTGAGCTACTGGAGTCCTGATTAAAGTCAATTTGTGGCATTGATATGCGTTCGTTGCTGCCGATAGTTGATTTTAGCATTTGCGCTTCAGCAGGATTGTTGAACCGCAAGTAATTTGATTTTCCAATTGTAAGCATGGCTCCTTGCGTTAAATTCGTTTCGCCATCTATTTTCTTACCATCTACTAAAATTCGGCTCTCTCGTTCCGGCACGAGAGTCACCTCACCGGACTCAGCTCGATACAGGGTACAGTGCAGTGCTAACACGCCGGAACCATTCAAAACAACACCGCATTCTGGCGAGGAACCAATACTGATGTCACCTGAAATATTAAAAAATATAATTAAACTATTAATAGAAATTTAGGATGCACACGCAGTTCACACAAATGAAACCAGTCCCTTCAAATCTAGTCTAACGGTTACAGTACTGTACACTTGTGATTCATTATTATATTAGTGAGAAAAGCATAAAATTCATGTGCAACGTCTTCACCGTCGTCTGCCCTGTTTACGGATTCAATGGCAGTTTGCCAAATAAGTTTTTTAGATTATTTGTCTCTTTTTGTAATATTAACACACGCAAACGTCATCGTACGTGTGTACTCAAGAAAATAATGAGCTCTTTTTTGTTTGTATTGTGGTTTTGCGGAGTCTGATTCATGCATTTGCATATACTGTATAGTATAATTTAGTAATATTATTATTATGACTACCGAGAATAGTTCGCGTTCATTGGTATGTGCCTTTAGTGCTTTATTATTGTTACCTTAGTATTTATATTTTTTATTTTACCGGTGCAGCACATAACATCATAAATCAGAATATGTATTTTTGCTGAATTATTTTCGTTATTGTTATTGGTTTAGATTTGGTTATTTTGAATTTTAAATTTAGCGAATCGATTATATTGTGAAATGGTTATAAGGCTTTATTCGTTTGGACTTTTTTTTTTTTGCATTCCATTTATTACATAAACTTATTATTGATTAGCTTATTTTGCTTTTCATTATTTCTGTATGGAATATTTAGCTTTTTATAATTACATTTTTATATTTAGCTTTTGGAAAACATAATTATTGATTTAATTAATGACCCTCCTGAATCAGTCAAGATATAAACCTTCGATGTTATTCCACATTAGGCCGGATCGTTAGATATGTCAAATTTAACTAAGCTTCAGTGCGGACACACAAAAAATTGGAGTTTATCAATTGGAGCTTCTATTTTTAAAAAAAAAACAGCAATGTTTTAGGAAAACTGAAAAAATCAGAATTTTTAAAAAAAGGAAAAACTACCAATATTTTCGAATATATATTTTTTTAGCAGAGTAAAAATATTTTTAAATTATTTTTTTTTTCATATTTAAATATATAGTGAAAGTTATTGTGGTAAAAATTTACAATATTTTTTTAATTAAAATTAAATTTTCTAGAACATTAAAATAAAAAAAAATAAAAAAATCAAGTACAATAAGAGGCATAAAAAACACCAACATTTTTTAATTTTCATTTTGCTACTTTTGATCAATTAATAGCGTTTTTTTATTCCACATATTTTAATTAATATTAGAAGTTTTATTATTGAAAAATACTCAAAAAACTGTTTTTTTTTTTTAATTTCTAAAATTGAAATGTTGAAATTAGCCATGCGATTTACGCTGATTTTCTTGATTTTTTTTTTATAGAAGAAAGTAAATGAACAACTTCAGCTTTTTAAGCTTTTCTCTTAAAGTGTAGAAAAATATTGTATTTTTCGTGCATAAAAGTGTCGTCTCACGTCACGTTGAAAACACGATCTCCATCGCATAGCACGTTCAAGTCATTTGAAATGGAAAAACAAAAAGAAATATAAATTATATGATATTTGGATACTACAACTGATGGCTGCACTTGTTGTAGACATGTGCCATTTCAATCACTTTGAATACGCTGTCAAATGTGTATGATATGGAAGTGGATTACTTTGAATAACAGATAAAGAGCTTTGAAAACTATTGAATTGTTTGGGTTTTATGAGAAAAGTCTGGATTTATTAATTGCACAATTTTTTGTATTGCATCAAAAAAAAATTGTTTAGATGGACAATTTATTTTTACCATTATAGCTATTTGCCTTTTTAACAATTTTGATGAGATAATAATAAATGACCAAGATAAATATGTAAAGATTTGGAGTCATGTATCCCAATTTTTGAAAAAAAAAAAAAAAAATCAAAATTGCAGAACACACAGCGGACAAACGATTCAAAAGGGTTTGGTCGTACGTCCAATGTTTTCTTTGTCATGACGCACAGAATAAAATATAAAAAATCTAGTTTTACTTTAAAAAATCTTATCTAAAATAGACTGGAGAAAACCGAAAGCACATGAACATTCAAGCTGTTTTTTGTCAATTGTCGATTACGATGTTTTGCCGGGAAGGTGTCGATATATTATGTGAAAACACATAAATTATATTCAGAGGTAAATTCATATAACATCGTATCATACAATACACACAGAAATGTATGTTTTTTAAATCTATAAATACCATATTTGTATATATTTAATATATACAATATACAATATAAAATATATGTATATAAATATTATATATATATTTTAGAAGATCTATAGACATATTATCCAATCTTTTTATAATTTTGAAGACAATATTAATTTACATATATTTAAGTCTCTCCAAAATCAAGTTTAAAATAGGTTTTTTAAAATAAAACAAGGTGTGTGCAAACACATTTGGAAACTGGTCTAATTTTACATTTGCAAAATAAAAAAAAACACAATTTCCGAAAGTCGTAAAATCTGCCTACATTTTGATAGTGACACACACATACTCGCGAATACGCACATGTGAATACGCACTGGTCACATGGTTATAAGTAGGAAGTAGATTTCTCCTAATGTTTACTTGTTTATATAGAACTAATTAAATTGTTTGATAAAATATACATTTCAATTATTTTATTTAGTTCTTTTATTATGGCAATTTTATACAAGGCTGATTTAGTTTAACCATATTTTAACTAACAGAGAGTTTAACTTAACTCTTCATTTTTTTTCAAGTGCCATCCGAATTATGTAATAAAATTGATAAAAAAAAATAGATTTCAAATAAATGCTGCAGGCATTTTTTAATTGGATAATAAAAATAATTGTAGAAACACGTCAAATCTAATACATCTAGTTGTATATACAAATAAGATATAACAATTCTTGAGTAAACACGACCCACTTCTATGTGTATTGTGTACAAAAACAATTTAGTGTGTGTACTGATGGGCAAATATATTTTTTATTATTTATCAAAACGTAAACAGTATGTATGTATCAGATTTAAATAATATAAACGCGCACATACCTCGGTGTGCGCAAACTATTTTACGCAAATGTTTAAATTCAGATCCATGAAATATATAATAAATGTGAACAATGAACAAACTGGAAAATATACATAGGTATATCTCGTGATGAACTTACGAGTCGCGATTCGCGATCATATGATCAAGATCATACACACATACACAGTATGTATATTGTATAAATAACCTATTAAGTATATATTACCGAACGTCTCGAGTGAATGTGAAGATGAGTAAATATATACAAGCATCGGTGGTTCAGTGGTAGAATGCTCGCCTGCCACGCGGGCGGCCCGGGTTCGATTCCCGGCCGATGCAATCTTTTTAGTCATTGTGATTAATATAAATATTTTTTCTAGATTGTAAGGAGAATTTGCATTAAATTTTGGCTCTAAATTATGTGTGCCGATAAAAAATAAAATAACTAACTGAAAAGAAAAATAAAAAAATGTTGAAATTGTGCAGAACAGATCAAAATTCAAATTTGTCCATAAAATAATTGAATTTTGTATTGATAAAAAAATTATATCAAACTAAAAGTTCAGATGTTTATTAGAACCTATGCTAATTAAAGGTAAAACTTGCGCTAAATGTAAAAAAATAAATAAAATCTAAAATAATTATTTTTATTTATTATTTATTTTTAGCTGCACAAATTTTAATTTACAACAGATCTTTCTTTTTTATTTTTAGCTGTACAATATATTTTTGGTCAGCACTATTTTTATTTACAAATTTTCTTTACAAATGGCATTTAGCCTTGTATAAAAATATTTTCAGTAATGGAACGAGAAGAGAACGAGGCCAGAGACTACACTTTGGAAGCATGTTCAGTCCATGTTAGTTTGTATTTCATTTTTAAACCGAGGTTTCTAACTACAAGCATGTAAGAAAGAACTTTATTATTTCAAATAAGGGATGGTAAATTGGAAGGAGTAGTAGAACACGGAGGAGCAAGAATTATCACTTGAGTTTTCTTGGCGTTCAAAACAAGATTGTACACAATTTTCAGTAATTATTATTCGTAAATCATGAATTGATTAGAAAGTGAATTTAAACCGCAAAGATAGTTAAATTTAACGAATAAGTGCGATACTTTATTGAAAGGAATTTAGAAAGATTACCAGAAATATCAACACAATGCTGTCGGTCTTTAAAACAGCTGATGATTGAGAAAAACCAGAAGCGAATGAGAAATTGTGCCAACTGGTTTCGAGAATTCCAAAAGAAAAAGAAGAGCACTTTTGTTATCACGCATACGAAGGACGATGTCAGTTACATTAAGTGCAGATTCAGTGCTGCGGCCCATACGAAAACCAGACTGATATGATTATTTTGGCTCAAAAAAAGTACTCGTATTTAAAAGAAAAAGATTATGGTTTCGAAGATAGACATTAATCTGTTTTTTGAGGACTTTCTCGTAGATTTACGAAAAAAAGGAAGATAATAGAGCGAAAGCCTTAGGGCTCTTAAGAACTTGTGTTTTTATGTTTAGGGATGATTCTTGTTCTTTTCTATGAGTTAGAGAAGGTACGGTTCACAACATACGACGTAGCTTAGTGGGACAACTCGTGGTTAGCGTTCGGGTTTCGATTTCTGGCAGACGAAAAGTTTTTCGAATGTATCAAAACGTCATGGCAAATTCTCTTAACCATAAGGGATGTGTTCTGAGTGTTAGAGCACAGCACTTTATCTTAAGTATGTATAGCCGAAATAGCCAATTGATCCTAATTGCCTCACAAAGGATTAAAGGATTATGTGAGAGATTATTTCCTATTATCACTTCCTCCAAAAAGCAGGACAGACAATCAAATATAATATAAAATCTTCTTTTAAAAAAAAACAACATTTACAGCCACAATTAAAACCTAACGTGTGCATCATAAATCTTAGTTTAGTTTTTCTATTAATTTATTTCTCGCACGAAGAGTTATTTAATATTATCAAATCAATGGATAATCCCAGCTATTAAAAATTGTATAGTTCTTAAAATACAAATCATACACGATCTCATTTATTATCACAACACAAATTGAGTTGTGAGAGTCAAGTGAAGAGATAACATTAAAGACATATAGAAAAACTCTTGATTTCAGTATATGAAAAATTACATTCGGTTGCGGAAATGGGTCAGTTTATAGGAGGAATTTAGAACTCGCTCAAATTAAATGTGAACAAATAAATAATTATATATCATAAATCTTTAAATATTGTATATCAATGAATGGCAACAAATGTGATTGATTATTTATTGTTTAAAATTTATGTATCGTGGGAATTATGCCAACAGTCGAATTAGTATATTATACCTATACACTCTACAGTATAATTGAACCCAAATCGTGCTTAATCCGAAATTATGATCAGCCATCTTATCTCATATTAAAATTCAAAGCAACGTACGCGTTGAAACTGGGTTTTCGCAGTGTGTGCATTCAACGCATCGATTTTGCGGTCGTGCAATGCCTTTTGAGCACGTATACTATATAATATATATTATAATACATAGCCTATTATATGTAATATATTATACACAATGAATTCATACAAAGTCTGCTCGAAGCTAACGTAAATCGTGCGCCCAAAAGAGAGTGCATTTTTAGACGGCCAAGAAACATATGCAAACATATCACTTAAATTGTGTTCGTGAACCTGAACTCCCCCAATTTTAATGTTATGCATGCGTGTTATTAACGGTTTTTACAAGTGTGTTTATATTGAATGAATACTGTATAAGTGTATACATTGACAATAGTTAAACTATTATGTATACATGTATGTTACATTGTACAAGTACATTTAATATATATTTAAAATACAAAATTAATAGTAGTATGGCAAACACTTTTTAAATGTATACCCCTTAAAAAAACTATGTAAATGATAAACCAGAATGACCGAATTAAATTCTCAATTGTAAATGGTTTTTATAATAATATTAGTAGTTTATAAACTATGAGAAAATAATCTTGCTCAAAATATATATATATATTGATTGAGATTGAATCTCCATTCAAAGTTATTGTATTTTTAATATCAACTTAGATTTTTAATTGAAGTAACGTTCTAAAAGAACGAAAGAACGCATTACCATTGTCTTTCAAATTTGCAATTCTATAAAAAATAAATAATCATAATTTATAATGTCTAGTCTAATCTTATAGCCTCGAGAATCAGCTCCTAAAATTCGTGAGTATTAAAACTAGATTATTCCAAAAACATTCACAACTAAATAAAAAAAACTTTAAAGGCGATTTTTAGGTAATCACTTTTTTACAAACAATCTCCGCAACCGCTCGATCGATTTTGATGAAATTTTGTACGATTCTTTATTTAGGTGTGTTTGGTCATTCACGTTTGTATAATATAATAATTTACAGGACGCAAGCGGTGCAAAAATAGGTCGATTTTCGTATATTGTTTTTCTATTATTCATTTTTTGCAAATGGTGACTTCATTAATAGTGCCATTACAAACATTGGTACTGAATCCGGAATTGTGCAAGAAACAACCGTGCCATAGTGGAGTCGCAATGCAAATGAAAAGCACGATCTTCGCTCGAGCAAAGTGCATGTTGTCTGACGCGGAACTTGGCTGAGTTCTGGGCCGAAACGATCCATCATGCGACGTATTTGTAATTGTCAAGCGACCAAATTTGGCTTATTTACAGATTTTTGGAAACTCAGTTGTAGCTGCTCAGTCCGAGAAAACTACCAACGCTTAGACGCTCTGGACGCATTGCGACCTGATTTTGTGACATATTTGGTTTGTGATCGTGAGCCTAACGAACAGAAGCAAATTGGAAGAAAGCGATGAACAGTGAGTTTTTGTCCCGACATACCAGCCGGCAGGATGGGAAAATTAATCTGAAGTACATTCCAACTAAGACCGAAGTGTTTTTCGAATGTAGCACTTTAAATCAGTAGGATCCTCTTGCTATTAATAGCCTATTTCTGAAATAGGTTATTGATTCGGAATAGCGGAACATTAATGACATCTGTTAACATATACACACGAACACTGTATATAACAATAATTGTACGATGGCGTTGATGATTCACGATTCCGAATATAAAAAGATCTCGATGCATAGAGATATCTAAAAAATATGCGCATTTGCCCTGCAAAGTTGTTAGAGTCGTGACAAGCCAAATTCAAACATGTTCCACAAAGGGATTACAGGATCCAATGAGATATACATTTTACTAGTATTAGTTCAGAGCTTTACAATATATATTATAAATGTTGGTAGCGGTGGTTCATTAGTATAGATAGGTTACAACCTCATAACCCATGGAGAGATAGTTTAAATCCATGAAAACAAGAAAATATCATAAAACCTTTGCATAAAGCTAGGGAAATAAAGTTGTGTACCATTTTTTTTATTTACAATTACCATGCACCAGTATTTTGATTCGGAGATTTTTTTAATAATTCTTTTGAATGTATCTTTTTTAAATTTGTATGGTTTTTATATTATTGTGTATTTATTTATAAATATATATTTTTTTTAATTGAATATTTTGTTTTTGATTTTTAGCTTTATTATGTGTTTTTATTATAATAATTATTTTAATTAATTATAATTTAATATGGTTAGTGGTATGGTTAGTAGTCTGTTGCTCCTCTTCGATCTCAATAGATTTAGTGTTCTGAGCCTCTCGTTAAACGTAGTTGATCGTATGCAAGTTTTAAAGAGTTTGAGCTTAGACAAGCTCCTCTCACCATTAGCCACATGAATCACATGCATTGTAAACTAAATTCGAAGAAATATCTATACATTAGAAATAAAAAAAGTTATTTTTTCTTTAAAAAAACAACACTCTAACAAATTGAATAATCGCTAACTTTGTATACAAAGTTAAAATTTCACTTTGTATGCTAAGTGAGTTTTAGATTTTATACAAAGTATAGTTGACGGAAACGATGATTGCTAAATACGTACTTTTAAGCTTGCACTTACTAGTATGAACTATTTACAATGGATCATCGGTTTTAGAATAGGAGCAACAAATTGCAGTTAAACATTAAAAAAAAGTTAGAAATAATGCTGTAATTAATTTGGAACTCTAATAAAAAATCAATCAAAACAAATATGGCCGAAATACTTTGAATACAGAGTGACTATTATACAAAGTTATAAAAACTTTCTAAAAAAACGAATATACTTTGTAGGAAATTTATATTAGCATTTCACTTTGTAATTTCGTGACTTTGCATACAAAGCTAACAAGTTTATGCGAACAAAGTAAATAATACTTTGTATACAAAGTATATACTACTTTACACACAAAGCTTTATTATCTTTTTACAAAATGAATATAACTTTGTAGACCAAAATGTTTTTCGAATATAGCAATAATTTAATTCAGTAGGTTCCTCTTTCCATTAATAAGCTTTTTTTCTGAAATAGGTTATTGAACGGAACATTATTACCATCAATTAACATATACACACGCACCCTGTGTAGAACAATAAGTGTATGATGGCGTTGATGATTCAAATATAGATAGCAATATAGATCTCGGTGCATAATGATATTCAGAAATGTCATCTCTAGATCTATATATTATATATGCGTATATAAAGAATGTTCATGTTCATTCATATTATTGTGAGATATCGTTTGAGACATCATTCCATTTAATCTATCAATATTTCTCTACAATTTTGAGAATGTGAAAATAGTTTATATGTAATGCAATTGTCACATTTTATGATTTCTAATCAAATTTCTTTACGGTTTTTCAATGCATAAATGTTCCCTCAATTCTTTCTTCAACTATATATAATACAAGGTCTATGACAGTACATATAAATATAAAATTATACATATTTACACTTTCCATAAACCCATGCAAAACTCCATTCAAACCGTTCATAATGCTGTTAATCAGTGCATGCAAGTAGATAATTTATCGAATCATGTGTGTCACATTATCGTCTGTATGAAAGCGTTTTACAGCAGCTAATCGTGTTACAACGCTTGTCTGTATACGCACTTTTGCTTCACACATACATACCTACATACAGCCTAATGTAATACGCTTTGGCACGTCGAAGGGGTGACGTTCACACATTATTAATTCACTGCTATAGTATTTATCATAGGTATATTATATTATATGATATATAATTTAAACAATTCTCATTAAAGTCAATGGATTATTGATTGAGCGGAATGCGATAAATGCGATATATAAAAGGGTGATCAAATAAGATATTGAATTTTGATTGTTGTATTAATATTATTTCGAAAAAGATGCTTTGTTGAGGGCAATTAATTATGGAACATAATATCAGTTAAATGTCCTAAATAAATCCTCTGGCATAACATATATATTTGTGTTCAATTTTTATTTTGTTATGTTGCCATAATTCCACCACCAAATTATTAAACGAGAGTCGATACGAAAAAATATTTAAAATATTTTTAATAAAAGTTTAATTATAAATTAGTAGTATACGCTGCTTAATTTGGATGTACAGTGCGATCAAACTCTCGACCAAACGGACCATCGCGCACTACTCGAACACCTGAAGCAATCCAAAAAGTTCGTGAATTCATTGCAGAAGATCGAAAGGCGACCATCAGGATAATAGCAGAGGCATTGGGAATGCCATACGGGTCTATTCGATCCATTCTCACCGAGGATTTGGCACAAAAACATGTTTCTGTGATTGGCCAGCCACCGTATTCACCTGATTTGGCTTCGTGCGACTTTTGCCTATTCGCGAACTAGATGCGAAGGCTCTGAAGGCTATTCCGGCGAATGACCTTGAAAACTCATTCCAATCACTTTTGAATCGCTGTCAACGTTGTATAGTCTCGGAAGAATGAATACAAATTTATAATATTTAAAAAAATCAAGCCATTCGTTTATATTTTTGGCTAGCCACTTGAAAGGGGCTAAAAGCAAGACTGATTCAGCGAGTTAATAACAAAAATCAAATGAACTGTAATAATGATTTTATCTTTATTCAATAATGAACACCAAACAATTTGAGATCTAAATGAAAGAAGATCGGTTTATAAACAATTTAATTTGTGTTCTTAAACCTTAGCTACTTTATAATAAAAATTTGATTCCAATTTATATAAAATTAAACGAGAATAAAAACAGTTTTTATTTAAAATTTAAAATTATTTAATGAGAACCATTTAAAACAAATGACATGATATTTAAAAAAATGAATGTGTGTATATAAGCCACAACCAAATATACGATTTTTTTTTTTTAATATGCATGGAAATCAACTTCTATTTATTGTTTACCCCCTTTATGTGCGAAACGTACTGGGAGTTCATTATTATATGCAAATATTTAAAATAAAGATTTATCACACACTTTTGTTAGAAGTACATCTATTTAATTAAATTACAATCAAAAGTTTTGCTAAGTAACGAAAATACGAAAATATATAAGCTTTACGTATTATGTGACTATAATGCTTTATTGTACAATAGTCACAAGGAGACATGATTGTGATTCGGTCCCAAAACAAAATTCAGATAAACTCGCGACGCTGTGTGCAGTATGCACAGCCCGCGTTGATATAGATTTACATTTATATTCGTGTATTTATCTACAAACGCTCTGCTCTGAATCGGGCTCGAGTTCCACTATAAGAGATAATATCTTTTACCATTCACTCACAGCTTAAAAAAAGAAGAAAATGTATATTACACGCAAGCACACGAACAAAAATCTTTTGAGCTAAAGCTCATTGTTATTCCTCTCCATACTTCAGCATTAATAAACATCAAAAACAATTTTCGAGACTCTGGCTAGAAGCAGCACGAAAAGCAAGTACATAAAGAATACGGGATATTACACATCAGAAACAACGAGGTTATATATATATAATATAAATGTAATATATAATATTTATGTATTATAACATAAGGCATTTAATATATGCCCGGTACCAAACGAAGCTTACGCAGTCTATGAGATTATGTGAAATTACGAACCTGTATTGTAGCTGCAGGTCCTAAGTTTATTCCAGACATAAGAAAATCATCCGGATCACTCTCGTACGGTGGCTCATCATACCAGTGTCCTTGATGTGGTCGCCCTAATGCTCCCCTTGCCGCATCATCGTACATGTACGTATCGTCTGAAAAAAATTGAAAACGAGAACAGGTAAGCATCTGATGCATATATGCGAAGTACGACTACAGGTAAAATATATAATAATGTATGTAGATTATATCATAAATTATGGATGGTTAACCAAGTTTCGCATATTATTATAAAAAAATCCATATGCGCAAACGGGAAGAGAGTATACCGCATACGAACATAGATAAAAATATGCACAACAATTCGATGCAGGAACAGCATATTATATGAATACGAAAAGACTATGTTATATATGTCTATTTATACAAGTAGTAAGTGCTTTGCAGTGTACGTATTTACTTTTATGACTACATACGAGTATAATGTAGAAATAAATAAAAAATAAACAGTATATTATATGTGTTTAATGTTAATGTTATGTTTAAAAAAACTTTAAATCCTACATTCCCTTCCTATGGCAAATAAAGAGAAAACTGTTTTTATAGTATACACTTTTGTGATTTAATCAATAATGAATTATGGTGATAGATATTATATTTGAGCTATGAGATAATATTATGGTAGGGAATTTTATTAAATCTTTTTCTACATAATAGTGGTACATTTCAAGAATATTCTGTTAAATTGTTGATTTGCCTTGCACACGATTTCTCGAAGTAGGATCATTTGAAACCAAAAATTCCAACGGAATTCGTTGGAGATGTTTTTCAAGGTAACGCATAGGGGATTTTTTTGATTTTTAAATTTTTGGCGTCACTTTGAAGTCAAAAAATCGATTTTCGCTGAAAAATCAGCAAATTAGTTTTTGTAAAATTGATATTGAAAAAAAGCTCCCAGCGTTACCTGATGAATTATATGAAGCAGCACTGTGCAATTTTAGAAAGATCGGTCAATGAAAATACCCTACCCCGGCATTAACATTATTATTTGTGTGTGTGTGTGTAAACTATATATATATAGAGTACACTGTACTGTGTCTTTTCTAGAATTTTAGCTGTAAATTGTTACTTAGTATAAAATCCTGACTAAGTTTTCCTATATATCAATCGTGGATGTCAAGGATCAACACATTGAAAACGAAAATTTAAGTAGTTGCTTATTAAGTTAGTAGCGGAAAAGTGAAAGAAAAAGTTGAGTCATAATTTACTACAAATGATGGAGTGGGATACAATATAAAAGGCCTTAGAAAAATTGAGGAGTACAAGAATAGTGCACTGTTTTCTGTCAAGATGGTATAGGCTACATTTAGTAGTAGAGTCAATGAACTGTGTCCAGCTCGAAATCCAGACTTGGATAAAGGAGATATAAAGGGTTTTCCAATAGGGACGCTCGAACTTTGACAGCTCATTGCGGCCATGTTGTTTGAGTGACAGATGTCA
>JANSTU010007156.1:0-16738 GCA_027564075.1 Bolitophila hybrida
TATCATATATTATAAATAATTGAGATATATATATATATAGTATAGTATAAATTGTTGTAGGAGAGTCAACGAACCGTCCATATAGGTGCAGCAGGTTCATTCTGTGATGCGTTATAAATCGTTATAATTTGTAAAATGGTCATTTATCAATTATTTAAGTTTATATAGATTGTTTTTTATATCTAATTCTTATCGCACGGCTTCTCGGGCTTAATTACTGAATGACAACTGAAATATACTTCACAGTATATTTATACATATATTTAGACCATAATGTTGATGAAATAACAATATGTGCCACGAAAAATGATCCCATTGTCAAGGATGGAAAAATAATTGTAGTTTCAAATGAATTCAAGATTTATTACTTTTGTCCCTACGCTCACCTACTTACTTTTTTTTACTTTTGGCTGAAGCCGGTTATGTATTATTGTTTACGAGAATATGCGCTCTCAGAGATTATAACTCGATTCTCGATTCTTCGTATAGGAATTTAGTTGAAACAAAATTTCCGTAAACAACGGAAGCAAACGAAGAAAATGTCACGATGGAGTTTATGCCTTGGTATTTGGCTAATGATTATCATTGGATTTACGGCTGCTGCAGTGATCTTTGATGGTATGGCTTAAAAGCTTGAGAAATTTTGTAGTAATCATGATGTTGTGTATAGATGCGGACAACTTGCAGAAATTCTGCCAAACGATAACAGCACTCGATTACAACTATAAGAAATTCTACGAGATCAACAAATTGGTGGAAAGCATCTCGCAAGATTACTTGGTGGACATTCCGATAACAGTCATGGCCAGCGGTAATATTTATATTCTGATGACCACCACCAATGATAAGGACCAAGAGAAGGTTAATCGTGGATACGAGTTTGGTATATTTATATTTACATTTTTATTTATTTTTATTTAAATTCTTTGTCTCATAGAAATCATTTTGTTCAATATGAGATCAAAGATCAATTATATTCGAGAGCATGAGCAACTGGTGCTTGCCGAAAAGGACAACAAATTTTCCTGGCCAGAAAATGTGCCACTGCATCTGGTGATTTCAATAAGGTCAGGTGAGTGATGAATTAATTGCATTTAATTTCCGTTTATTAAATTTATAATTTAAATGAATATAGATGGTAAAATCGATGTGAATACTGCTAATGGTACGCGATTGGTATCGATTATCGACGAGAATCCAGTTCGAGTGAAATATATAAGTTTTGCATCGAAACCGGCATGGGGTCTACTTAGAAATGACTACTTCGTGAGTTGTCGACAGTCTCAGCAGATAGAAACAAGCGATAGTTCCGATGCGGCTATCTCAAAGGATAGTTTTAGAGGTATTCTTTATATTGAAATATGAATGAATGAATGAATGAATCAATGTTTTTACTTTTTACGTCTAGGTTGCATTAAAACCACTTCTTCAGAGCATAGCTACAGTAAGTTCTATAGAATCGATGATTTCCCAGATATAACACCACCTGGTTATCTGGTCAAGCTACCCATTGTAGTTGAAGCAAGACACGATGCACACGTTTTGTTTGTTACATCTGAAACTCCAGATATATCGAACGATCCTGCCTACGAAGCTGGTAAGCTATTTATTTTACAATTTACTATACCAATAATATAGATGGCCTTATACGAGGGTTGTTTGATCCCGATTAGAAGCTAGATGTCGTTTCTGTGCAAAAATCTGTATACTATTTTTAGTACAAACATTTTTAGGACACCTGGTAAAATTTGATGGAAATCCGACACTTAGTTTTATTTTGACAGTCATTTGAGTACGAGGTATTTGGAGTTTTTTGCAACCATGGAAAAAGAACAATATCCTTCAATTATCCGATTCTGTCTATGGGAACCTCTCTCCATCTCGTACAACAAACAGTCAGCGCGGGAGAAAACGTGAATAAAATCCATGATAGGGTATTGGCGGATCGTCGATTAATGGCCCCCTGCGAATTCTTTTTGTTTCTAAACTTGAAGAAATGGCTCGGTTCTCCGAGGAGATTCAAATCCAATGAAGAAGTCATTGCCGAAACCGACGCCTATCCATAAACGTCGTACTCAAATGACTGTCAAAATTAAACTAATCTCGGATTTCGATCAAATTTTGACAGGTGTGTATTGTACTAACAAATGGTCAGTAACGCCATCTAGCTTCTCATCCGGATACTTATCAAACAATCCTTGTAAACAAGGTGTTCGCTAAGATAGATGCAACAAAACGCTTAAATAGGTCATGCTGATATGCGATATGCTCGAAAACAATTAGTCATCGAGATATAATATTTAATTTTAAATTTATCTCATTTGAAGAAATTTCAGAAAATCATAATCTCACTAATCTTGATATAGAATCAAAACCATTCATACTTTATTGGCTTTCATAGAAAGAGGGAAGAGTGGCTCTTTCATTTGGAACTTAAATTCGGTCAAAACAATTCCGTAAGTTCTTCGCAAAATAGCGCCAAATTATATTTTTTTACACTTTTTTGAACTTTTTTTCGTTTCACACTTCACTTTAACTTTAGCTTTTTTTTGTACGGTAAGTTCTGGATTATTTTCTTACTTTTTTAATCTATTATCTGTTTCCGAAATTTCGGAATCACGTTTCACCATGCTTGAAGTGTACTGTCAATTCAAGACTTCGTTTGCGTCACAACCTTCGTCGGTGATGCCCTTAAATCAACTCAAACTGGTTTTCATCATACCCTTTTCCCCCTTTTTTAGCGAATGTCAAGTGTTTGACTGTGTTCTTCTTTCTGACCAATGGCATCTTCTAATAGAAGGTACTTTTTAGGAATGATTCTTTGAATGGTTTGAAACAGTTTTTTAATGACAAACTCTACTCACAATTATACACTATGTAGTTATGTTGCGAGGCAGTCTTTCAGTTGTGCCCTAAACTGCACTTCAGCCCCATTGGATGTCGAGTCGAGATAAAACATCTATTAATTTCTAAATTAAACTTCTAACCCCCGTCAATAAACACTTAACAACAACATTTAGTTGAGTTATTTATTGTATTAGGTAATTTTGACATTTCGAAATGAAAATGTAATGTTGTCATTGTTGTTGTTTTTTGCAGCAATGTTGTATAGGTTCGGGGAATTGTGAGCCTCTCGGTTCTAGACATTTAACGACTTTTTTCATGTGTTTGATGTATGTTTATGATTGTTTATGCAAAGTTTGTGCTTGGCATAACTTTTTAAACAATATCTTCATCTGATTCTATTTTTTTTTAATTGGACTTGCAAACATTGCATTTCATACCGATGTTTTTGATTTTTTTTACTATTTTTTAATTATTTGGTCAATCAGTGATATAAAGAAACTTTTTCTCACAATTTTTTTTATTTTTATTCAATTTTGAAAGTGGCTTACAATACACTGAGATTTTTCAAACTTACGACTGGATATAATGTCAATTTTAGGAATCAAACCTCAATTATAGCTGTTACAGGAACGAATGTCTGAAAACGCATCTTTTTCGACAAACAGTCTAATCAAAAACGCTCGTTTTGCTGTCAAATGTGTGTGTGTGAGTTACATGATGTTTATCTTGTCGGCATATTTTACGCAAACTTAAACAAACACGCTGGTTTTAGATAAAATCGGTTTTGTCAGCTTAAGATTTCCTGTATAAAAACGAGCTAGTTTATTATTAGTTTGTACAATAACGTTAAACATCGAGTAGAAAAGTGTGTTTATCGTATATATCGTATATAGTTTCTAGTGAACAGAACAGCGCAATAAATTCGATACCAAAAACTAGGCTCAGATTGACCAGGACGAGGCCCAAGACTTCGTAGAAACGTAATCTAGTACCGTCACTTGCCGTAACTATGCGGTTGGTGCCTCTTTCACACCTTAACTCAAAGGGGATACGACACATCTCAGACACACTATTTTGATCTGCATGTGCGATGTGCCGATGTGCTATGCGTGAGAACGGCAGTAAATCGGTATGTTATGTGACGTCAAAAAACGTGCTCTAAAAAAATAAAAAAATTGTCAGAATAAATTCAATAATGACCACCTATTAATTCAAAAACGTGCACCGATAAAAAACGTGCTCAAAAAAATTAAAAATGAGCTCCAATAAATTCAAAAATGACCTCCTATAAATTCAAAAGCGTCCAAATGTGCTATAAAATATAAAAATGTTTTAAAATAAATTCAAAAATGACCTCCTATAAATTCAAAAACATGTCCCGATAAAAAATAATTGTATAAGCACATACTTGGTGCACATATTTTTATTTTTTTAGAGTACAATTATATTTATTGACGATTTATTTGTCTCGGTGCACGATTTATGTTGACCCCTCTTACGTAGCCGAGCCGCGTGCGCATAATCACAATCATAATTCTATTGATTTTGACTTGTTGTCGTTGTTGTTACTCGTTGTTTTTATTGTGTTCTTGCACGTGTATTGTTAAAAGTGGAAAAGTTTATATTTTTGCTGCCTCTGTCTCACGTAAAAATATTGGTGTTTATTGAATTATTGCATTATTGAAATCAGTCGATATGTGATTGCGACGTCACTCAAAAAAATGCCACCCTTTCTAAGTACAATTACAAAAAATGACCTTTTTGCCCCTATCTCCCTTAAGGATTTTCCATTTTTTTGGTTATAGGTATTAAAATTACCTATCGATTGATATATTTCGACCCCCTCTAGCCCCCCTTAACCCCCCTTAAATTGCATTATTTTGATAATTTGATCAAACTTTAAAGCCTCTTAAAAGGGTGATAGGGGGTGACTTTATGTGTAAATGTTTATTTTCCCTTTTTTCAAATTTAAACTGCCACCACGCGTAAAGTATAATTTACAGAGACCCAAAATAGCACGGCTGTTTTCGGCAACTTTATACCTTTAATAATTACACATCATCTTTTTTAACCCTCTAATGCCCCCTTTTCTACGTACAATTACAAAAATGACTTTTTTGCCCCTATCTCCCTTAAGAATTTTCTGTTTTTTTGGTTATAGGTATTAAAATTACCTATCGATTGATATATTTCGACCCCCTCTAGCCCCCTTTAACCCCCCTTAAATTGCATTATTTTGATAATTTGATCAAACTTTAAAGCCTCTTAAAAGGGTGATAGGGGTGACCGCCAAAAAAAAAAAAGAAAAATTATCAGGGGGAAAATGTGATGCCGAGTTTCTCTACCAAAAGAAGAACCAAAAAGAAATCTGACGTCTTTCATTTTGTTGAAGTGTTCTACATCAAAACTGGTATTTTTACCAGTGGCCATATTTGACGTTTTGCCATTGACACCAAGAGCCCGATCGACAAAACATACATGAACTTAAACTAATGCTGTGTTTACAATACGAAAATTGTTACAATGATTGTTATTGTTACATGAACAGGGTAGCGATTATTTGCAATATTTTCACACGCTAGCAACTCAAATGAAGCAACTATTTTGGAACGCACTCTCTGTATTTATACACAATACATAGGAAGTGCGTTCAAAAATAGTTTCTTCATATGACACGCTAGCGTGTCTAAAATAGGCACAGAATCGCTACCCAGAACGGTCGAGTTTAATACAAATATCTGCATTAGGTGGTGATATTGAGTCTAGAAGCCAACACATTGGTAACTAGATATGAATCCAAAGGAGGTTGAGGAGAAACCAATGTTAGGACTAAATTTGAGAGAATGTGAAACTGTGTCTCTACATAATATATAAACTGTAAACTATAATTATATTTCAGTAATCGGTGGCTGGGCAAATTTAAGAACGGCACTGCGGCGAAAGAAAGGTGATGCTGACATGAAGGTAGTGGACACGCCCGGCGTATTGAATGTGGGAAATACATCAAATTTCATCGTTAGCGTTCACAAGAGTAAGTGCATCCATGTCATATGATTTTATAGACAAAATCTACTGTAACTGTATTCTGTTTTTCTGTAAATCAGGCGGTTACTTTGAAGTGACTCGTGGCAATGAACTGTATCATATCGCTAGCGTTTTGGACCCGAACCCGTTGCCAATTGTTGCCTTTGGCTTTGCGGCCTTTGGCGGTGATAGCAATACCTTCTATTTCGATTGTGAAGTATCACCATATACTCTGTACCAAAGTATAAATATTTTAATATAATTTATAAATATATTTATAAATTTGAAATCTTATTAGGAGAATATCTGCCGAGCGTTCAGAAGAGTTGTCTAAAATCAGTGAAATCAGAGTATAACTATAACAAATACTATTGCATTAAAGATTTCAAGGGTTTGACACCAAACGGATATACGATTAGATTGCCATTGATTGTTTACGGTAATAGGGATGCACATATTCTGTTAACGGCAACCGATAGTCCTGACCTTGAAGTGGCACGAGCCTACGAGATTGGTAAGTATATTGTATAAAGTATAGTTTTGTAATTTTAATAATATTTTACTTATTATTCAGTCATTGGCGGCTGGAGTAATCAGAAATCTGTCATTAGACCAAAGGCACAGATGCCTCCGTTGGCCATCGAGCTCACGCAAAACATTATGTCACCCGATGAACCACTGCATATTGAGATAACAATTAACATTGGTAAATCGTCCATTAAAAAAAAAAACACACACAAAATTTTATTATCTATAATTATTTTATAAAAAAAAACAGATGGCATTATTATGGTGACCACCGATAACGAAGCCACCACCATCGTGTATGCCACCGATCCACATCCATTGAAGGTTAAATATTTTGCATTCGCCTCGTGGGAGTCCACTAAAAATACATACTATTTTGATTGCCAATAAAATTTATAAAAAGGGAGGACAGTTGTTGTTTAAAGAGGTGTACAAATACAAATGCACTTGTAACGTCAGGCATTGACGTACCGACATTCACTGAGAGACTGAAAAGTGAAAACTGTCTATACTGTACGGTAGAAATACATTCGATGGTTAAGTCATCTGTCAACAATTTAAATGTTTAATTTACCCATTTTTGTGAAATATCCTTATATTAGCTATACGTAAACGTAATATATACTCGCATCTCTTTGCTCGTGCATTGGCGCTCAAATACAAATATAAGTCATCTTCGCATATTATACTCTATTACTCTCTTGTCTCATCTATCCTTACTTGTTGCTCCTTATGCGCACATTTGTTCATTGCAAAATGCACATCTCTCTTTCTCTTGTCTTTCAGTGCCTCAGTTAGAATTCAGATTATGTGTCATTATATTATTATATATCCTTAGTTTTGTGTATTTCTTCTAAGAGGTTTATACGAAAATGGACGATAGTAGCATATCCACGTGAAAGTTAAAATAATTTAAAATCTTGTTGCATTATTATGACATTTCATTACCTTTTTAATTATATTAGATATTATATTTACATTTACAATTTGACGACTGGGGCGGTATGCATTTTTGTCACTATTCGAGTATTTCATGTAATTGTTGGTGTAAATGCATATAGTTACAAAAATGCACATCTCTGCAGTGCATTCTTGACACGAAATAGTTTGGTGTCACGAATTCTCTTTTTTGATGACGAAAATTCATATTTTTGATCTTGAAATAATTTCCATACAAATCGGTGGTGACAAAAATGCACTCCTCGTCTTCACTTCACTTCACTTGTCACTTGACAAACATTCAACACACCGGTGACGGGATGTGTGTGTAGAGAGAGAGAGAGAGAGAGAAAATATACTCATCGAACGCTCTTCTCCGTACCCTTCGTAATTCGCAAAGTTCATGCGTCATGCGATGATGAAGCGATTAAATACTTTTCCATTTTGTTGTATACAATCAAAGCAACAGGTGGATTGTAAAGTGTCATATAAAAATGTTTAGTTTATTTATTTTGTGTGTTTTGTGTATTTTGTCTTTTGTGTGTGTATGTATTGTGGTAATGAATGTTTTAAACTAAAAAAAAACTTCGCACACAAAAAATGTGAGAAATAAAAAATAACCTAAATACTAGCACCGCTATCTTCTTTTTGCTGTCATTTTGTTTTTTTTGGTGATATGAATACTCTTGCTTTATATAATCCATATCACGTTATAGTATAACATCTGCAGTATCTTCGGAAACAAATCAATAAATAAGTCGGTGACAGCGGTGAACTTTATAACTCATTACCGGATCATCAGAAACAAATAAAAAACGAAATGCTTTTAAAAAATGTCCCTAGGCAGACAATGAATTTTTTTGGTTAAAAAAAGTTTTTATAAAATTGTTTTTTTTTTTTTTTAAATAGTATCTGATTACCTGTTTATTTATTTGTAGAAAGGATCGGTCAAGTAGTAGAGTTTGAGTTAAAAACTTCACGATCAAAATCGTTTTAATCGAATAAACAATATAAGGCATCAAAAAAAGGATATAATTTTTATATAAGGTTGTCAAATATCTCTCTTCCAAGATGTGTGTGGCCTGGCGTTTTCCTTGTTGAATTCTACATCCTTCCTATTGGCCAATTCTGGACGTTTCTGGTCGATCGCCTGCTAGAAGCGGTCCAGTTGTTTGCAGTAGATGGTAGAATTAAGCGTCCGGCCATATGGGAGCAGCTCAAAGTGGATGATTCCCTTTCAATCCCACCAAACACACGGCAAAACCTTCCTGGCCGTCAATCCCGGCTTGGCAACTGTTTGGGAAGATTCACCGGCCTTCGAACGCGAATTTCAAAAGACAAAAAGGCTGAAGTGAGATATTTTCCAACCTTATATATAGATAGATATATTTTGAATTTAAATGTTTTAGAAAGTAGAGGGAAATTTAATTTTAATTTAATAAAAGTATTTTTTGAAATTTTAAAAATTATGGTTTACTGTAATTTTTTTTTTTTTTTTTTACTCAATAATTTTCAAAATTGATTTTAAGGAAAGGAGAATACTGTTAAAAAAATATACATATATTGGCAGTTTTTTCCTTTTTATTCAAAAGTTCTGATTTTTCAACTAAAATGCGTGGACGACAAACAAAAACAAAAAAAAACGCCGAAAATTTTAAATTTTTATTTTGCAACATTTGGTTCCTACCCGTAAAAAATAAAAATAAAAAATCCACGTTCGAGCAAAGGCAATTAGTAGTATTCAATTATGGAAAAGGTAAATCATACCGAGAAATTGCTTCTTTGCTTAACATGAAAAAAAGTACAGTTTTGTGATATTGTTTTAAGATATAAGAACGAAGATAGGATTGACTCCAATACCTCAAAAAGGTCGCCAAAAACATCTTAATGAGCTTGTTAAACACATGATTATGTTCAAAGTAAAAGTTAATCCGAGAATAAGTGCACCACTAATTAAAATTGAGCTTGAGGTGTTTTATGGAAAAGTCGTCCACGTAGAAACTGTCCGAAGAGCTATTAGAGAATGTGGATACAATGGATGAATAGCCAGGAAAAAGCCGTTTGTTAATGACATAAATACGAAAAAAAAGAATAAACTTTGCAAAACTGCACCAGACCAAAGATGATTTCTTTTAGGACGGTGTCATTTTGTCGGACGAAAACAAATTTAACATTTTTGGAAGTGACGGTAGGGTTAATGTATAAAGAAAACCAAATGAAGAATTGAAAATTCAAAATTTAAGGCCGACATTGATACATGGTATCGGTTCTGTTATGGTTTGGTGTTGTATTCCTTCTTCTGGTATTGGAAATTTGGTTTTTATAGAAGGAAATATGGTCAAACATTTTGAGTGACAATTAAAAGCAAAACTATTATATGTATTTTGGATCGTTTTCATTTTTAATGAGTTTCAAAATGGTCGCACGTCGGTTTTTTATGAGCCATGCTTAGGTGCCCCGAAAACGGCTACCACGGAGGATAAATTGACAAAAATCCACGATCTCTTATTAGCAGACCACCGCTTGAAGGTGCGCGAGAATTGTTAGTTGATCATGGATTTCTATATTAATATTATCTTTATTAAGTAAGCATCTCAAAAGCGCAACCGTGAGACCACTTCATGGATCCACTGGTACACACCAGAGACCAAGGAACAGTCGAAACGGAACGAAAGCAAAGACTGCTCTATCAGCCGGGAAGGGCAAAACAATCACTGGGACTATGCCGAATTATTGGGCCGATTCGACAATGAATTGCTGAAAATCGGCTCCATTTGTCGAAGTCCACCACCTGCTCTTCCAGCATGGCTCTCACCTCCGCCGTCACCACGGCCAAATTGGTCGAACTCGGCTACGAACTGATGCTTTTTCGAAAAATGCATAAAAAAACAATAGTTTCTTGGTAGAGGTTTATGAGAACCTCCCAATAATTAATTTGAAAAACACATATTTTTTAACTATCTATCTTTTAATCATTTACGAAATATATTTACAAAAAAAAAATTGAACATTTTAAAAATATAAACCGACAAAAATTCGCACATTCAAATCTCACCAGCGACTAGACAATGTCACTGCATATGACCTTGACTCTCCAAAAAATATTTAATCTTATGTCGTATGTACATATATCACGATTATGCCATAGTTTACTTTAAAAAAAAAAAAAACTGTCGTAATAACACACAACAAAAAACCCATTTAAAATCAAACACTCTCAAATCACACTGCAACACATTCGCCTTTGTTCGAATACACTGGCACACGCAGACGTAGCTCCTCCGGGGAACACAACAGCAAACAATGAACACGCTATCTCGGCAGCTACTAAATATGCAAACGACGACCGCAACGCATAAATCTATGCTGTTTAATGTGTGATAAATTTCGTCTAATTTTCACACGTTGTTTTGTCTGTGTGTTTCTATGTTTAATTAAATACACGCGTATAGTGTAAATATTATGATATTTTTTTACCTTCATTTTTTTATGTCTGTGGCAAAGAAAACGAAAAACGTTCGCACAATGTCCAAGACGATGTATTCGCGAGCCCGCCAAGTATAATATATACAATATCTTAGTGTGTATTGCAAAATAAGAGTGATTTGCGATGGGAACCTCACGATGCAGGGCACAATGCACGATCGCTACGATCACATATAATTGAGGTCTTTGCAGTGTGCACGGATATTGCCTGCTGGCATCTCGATTGTCGCATAATTTCATTTTAACATTACACAATTACGCATGCACGGCGCAAATACGTAATAACATATGTAATTTAATGTTGTCAAACATATGTAATGTTGACTGTTTTTATTCTGTCTTCTGCAATTCTTATGCAATACGCTATATAATATTATGTTTGTATACATATCTAAGGCATCTAATTGATCCGCGACATTGCGTCGAAGAAACAATGACGCTACAGTTTTTGTGTATTGTTTATGTTCCGCCATGAAGAAATTTCAATTTGCTTTTGATTTCTGCATTGGTGTCAGCGGTACGTTAATAATCACATTTATGTATTCACTTCCGATTAAAAAAAAAAAAAAAACGTTTTTCTCTTTTGGTTTTGTGTATTTCATAAGTTTCCTTAAATTTATAAATACAAAAATCTTATATAGTACATTTTACACAAAATATCAGTTTAAAAAATTAAAATAAAAAAAAAAAAAACATAAAAATGCGCACCTCTCGCACGTCGATTGTATAGAATTTTTGCTAGCGGTGGAAATTGAAATGAAAATTTGTTTGCACAGAAGTTTAAGGTGTGGTGCTTGATTTTGTTGTTTTTTTTTTTGGTAAATTCTCGTAAGGTGCTTCTCATTTCATTTGGGAGTATAAAAGATTATAATATATTTATATATATAAAAAGTGTGCTGGCAGAAGGTGCACACGTTTAGTGGTGGTAACTGTACTCGTGACCGTGTCCACTGCTGAAGCTGGCGTAGCTCTCGTGGTGACCGTGTCCGTGACCGAAATCATGTGCGTGACCATCGTAACCATGAGAATCGTGATGATCGTAGACAGCAACCGGTACCTTAACTGGGTATGGTACTGGCTTCTCGACGGTAATCGGGATGTGACGTTCTACATGGACTGGGTATGGACGATCGATGGGTACCTTGACTGGATATGGAACCGGTCGGTCGACTGCGTATGGAATGTGCTTCTCGACTGGGTATGGTGCTGGCACGGGTACCTTGACTGGGTATGGGACTGGTTTCTCTACATGAACGGGATATGGTCGGTCAACGGGAACTTTGACGGGATATCCGACGGGTTTCTCGACGACATAAGGTACTGGTTTCTCAACGTGTACTGGGTATGGTGCTGGTACATGGACTGGGTATGGACGATCTACCAAAACCTTGACGGGGTATGGAACTTTCTTTTCGACGGGGTAGGGTTGGGGTACGGGTACTTCTACCTTGACTGGGTATGGAACGTGCTTGACAACCTCGTAGGGTTGGGGAACGGCTACTTTCACTGGGTAGGGTACGTGTTTGGTGACCTCGTAGGGCTGTGGTACCAATACTTTGACTGGGTATGGACGATCGACGGGCACATGTACTGGGTATGGGATCTTCTTTTCAACGGGGTAGGGTTGAGGCACATGTACGGGTACTTTGACGTACTCTTTGACTGGGTATGGCACGTGCTTGATCACCTCGTACGGCTGTGGTACTCCAACCTTAACTGGGTATGGTACATGTTTCTCAACCGGGTATGGGATGTGTTTCTCGACAGTGTATGGCACTGGAACGCCCTTGATCAATGTGACGGTCTTGTGTACATCGGTGTGTCCACCCAGATAGATACTGTGGTCTCCATGACCATTCCAGCCGTGTTGTCCACCATAAGCGTGACCATGTCCTAGACTGATGTGCTCACCGCCGTATCCATGCGATCCGTGGAAAGCATCATGAGAGTCATGGTAGGCACCACCCAAGTGACCGCCACCCAAGTAGCCAACGTCCAAGCCATTGATACCATAGCCGTAGCCAAGGTTGAGAAGACCTCGTTTGTCAAGCTTCTTCTCTAGCGGCACCTTTGTCTCGCCACTTTCCTTCTTGCCTGACTCGGCAGATGCCGAGACAAACAGAAGTGCAGAAATGCACAGCTAAACGACAAAAAAAAACAAAAAAAATATTAATAATATATTCTTAAACGTATTGGCATATAATTAGCGCTCAAAACAGGAACTCAATGCTCGGAATTGACGTCACAAAGTGCTCGACTTTGATCAGAAAAGGAAATCGGAAAGTTTTGTGGGCATGTGCTCGCAGTAAAACACGTCAACAACGCATACACGCAATAGATCGAGTGCTTATGCACCAATTTCACTTTTCTGTATATTCCTATCACGTAAGATTGCTTTGGTCAAGCCGTTCGATTACGTGCGTGTACTAGCGTACGCCTACAGTGACGCACATACGCCATTTTTAATAATTATAATTTTTTCCGTGTTTTTTTTTTTTTTTTGTAAGCACAGCCGCACACAATCACAAAAGTCCTTTTCTGCATCGTTGTAATCCCAAGCACGTCGAGTCCTGGCACAAAAAACACTGCACACGGAGAGAAATGAAATCACTCGGAAATTGACAATGAAAATCTTTTATAAAGGATCACAATATTTAAAAAAAAATGGAAACAAGGAAACTACTCACAATTGTTTTCATTGTTAGCTCACGTAAATTAATGTGACTGGATGATCCCAGACCTGAAACTGGATGCTGAGATATGGTAACTTGCTGCTTTTATACCGCCAATGAGTTCACTTTCATTTCAGCCAGTCGTCGTACAATATTCTTTAGCCAATGTTGAGCGTGTATGAGTGTGTGTTTGATGTGCGCGACTGTGTAGGTATGTGTGCGAGTAACCTTATGTTCGCACATTTCTTGGTAATATCACAGTCACACATTGCATTTGCGTTGGTATAACGTATGGCGGCGGTGGTGGTGGTGGTGTGGTGATGGCGGTGGTTGTGGTGGTGGACACAGGTATTCATGAAGGTATTTCATTATCACGATCGCAAGAATCCACGATCGGTCGTGTGCTTGTATGGATGATACCGTCGATACAGTTCGAGGCTTGCCGGTGAGGCGGAAAGCACTCGTTTTATTCGCAAGATTTTTTTATTATCCAAAATGTTTGCAGGCTATATGTGCCAATGTGGATTGTAGAATATCGAAAAAAGCCGGCGATGTTTTTTTTAGTGCAGAATTTGTGATACTTAAAAAGTGCCTATTTTTTTATTAATTTTGGGTTTGAATAATATTTTCAAAAATCAAAATTTTAAATAATAAAAAACGTTTTGAATTATTTTTTTTTAATTTAAATTCAACCAACACTAATTTGTTAATTTGTAAATTAAAAATATAAAATTATAATTTTTACAAATTTATTTGATTAACTTTTTAAATTCAATATAATTGTAATTTGAGAAAAAAATGGTTAAATACAAAGAAAAGGTTAAACAATGTTTTTTAAAACTAATATATTTTTTTTTTTCTAAAAAATATCAACATTTTAAATTTTGAATTAATTAATTACGATTTATTAGGTCATTTCCAATCAATCTATTTTCAAGTGACATACATTTCCATATACTATCATAAATATATCCCAAAATATGTTTTATGTAATAATCTAATATTGTGTAATTATAAAACAAAACTAAAAATGTTATATAAAAGAAATTTGAATCGATTTTTGTTTGTTGAACCAATTAATTAATATAGATCACCATTCCACGAATTTTCTATTTAAAAGAAAATATTTTGTAATACAATACAATACATACAATATTTGTTCAATTTAAATACCAAAAAAAAAACAATAGCTTTTTCCCTATGCCAGTTTGCTTAACTCCTTCATATATCTAAAAATCACAATCGTACGCTTTGAAAATGATATTATTTTGCACGCATTTATCGCGATCTTAAGCTGAATATAAAAGCTGTTATTTTTTTTGTATACATTGTATAATGCACATGTTTACGTAATACCAATAAGAATGTGCGTGCGCGTACACTTTCATCAGAGGCATTCGAAGAGTGTGCTGAGTGTCTTGGGGACACCTTGTTGTGACTGAAGTTTATATATACACCGAGAGCCTATTAAACTAATTGCGATTAAACGCGTATAGTCGCTGATCTAATCATCGCGGAACGGTGCACGGAATATTAGTTTTTTTTATTTTATAAAAGATTTATGCGATCGACTTTTGTTTGGATAGTGATTATATATTTTTCGATTTACGTGAAATTGATTTTATGATACAAATAAATTTACTAATCATTTGCATTTTCTTTAAGAAGGCATAAGATTGACCTACTTTTGGATAGATAGGTGATCGTACAGTCTTTTTTTAAATTTAAAACACAAAAAAACACTGATTAGAGTTTATGTAATAGTTTTCTAATTTATTAATAAATATATGTATTTAAAGTGAAATATCATTTATGCTAACATAACATATTGCTCCAGTTAGCTCTACCATATAGATAGAATCGGAGAAGCAATGCGACAGGATAGATGTGGTTATCATAGATGCGTGACATCGTATGATATTTTTAGTGAGGAGTTTTTATTGAAAAGCAGCTGCAGTTTTGGTTGGTGAGGTCAATTTTTGTGGGTCTGTATAATAATATAATATATAGATGGATCCGGTTTGTATTTTTCTAAATGGGCACTGTTAGTAGATGTGAAGGAGTGTTCTGGGTTTTTGGGAGAATCTTGAAAACTTTGGGTCTAGTGCGGGTTTTATGTTGGCTACTGGCTAGACCAATATTATATATTGTTGTTGGGTGGGTGCAATCAAACAAAAAATAATTTAGATTATATGTAGAAAATGATCAGGATCAAATGGCAAGAGATCGAAGTAGGTTTTACCGGACCTCCTCAAAGTGCACTCGATGAATCACTCACGCGACACACTCTGATTCAGCACTTTTGTACTGTTATAGTGTGGATTATATAATTCTATTCCAATATTTTTTTAGAAACTAGAGTTTTTGCCCAGTTTTGGGATAGTTAACCTAAAAATAGGATAGAAGCTCAGCCCTCCCCGGGAGGTGGGGTTAAATATTATTAGAAAGTTTGTTTTTTTTTTTAACTTTTTTAAGGGAAGGTCTGAACCAGTCTATTTGTTTTGTTTAAAAGATGGATATTATGTGCAGGTTACTTCATGATAGACTCTATGGAGTATCATATAGATTTTTCCAGGCAAAACTATATATTTTCTTTTTTTCTTTTGTTTTTCCCTGTTCTCTGTTCTTTTTTAGCCAGAGAACAGATGAAGTTTTTGATGTGAACTGCCCCTGCCACTAAAACTGCGTTCTGCGTGTAATCTACTTCGCCGCCAACATGATGTAGACGCTCATAATTATTTAAATGTAAAACCAATTTTCTTTAGAAAAACAATATTCGTGACCAATTTTCTATAGAAAAATAATAATTGCGACTAATTTTCTTAAGAAAAACATTATTCGTTACCGAAAAATAATATTTGTGATAGAAAATAATTTCTGAACAATATTTTATAGCTAAACAATATTCCTGACCAATTTTCTATAGATAAACAATATTCGTAACAGAAAAACAATATTGGTGACCGATTTTCTATAGAAAAAGCATATTCGTGACCAATTTTCGAAACCGATTTTCTATAAAAAATATAACAATATTCGTGACCAATTTTCTAGAGAAAAATAATATTTGCGACCAATTTTCTAAAGCAAAACATTATTCGTCACCGAAAAATAATAACACATTACTCAATAAGTCTGTAGGATGACACATAGATGGCGTTGCTATGTAGGAAGTACCAACCTTAAAAAGATATCTGTCAAAATTTCATGACACTCCGACGATTAGTTTACCAGTTACAGAG
>JANSTU010007167.1:0-13637 GCA_027564075.1 Bolitophila hybrida
ATCAATTAACATATACACACGCACCCAGTATAGAACAATAAGTGTATGATGGCGTTGATGATTCACGATTCCGAATACAAAATAGCAAGATAGATCTTGATGCATCAAAAATATGCGCATTTACCCTGCAAAGTTGTTATAGTCGCGTCAGGGCACATTAAGACTCCTAACCATCGGGGATGTGTTGTGAGTGTTAGACCACAGTAGCTCTAATAGGAGTAGCACAGCAAAAAATGACCTGACCACTCGTGTGAACCCGTAATGGTCAATGAATCACAAAAAATATTTGGGTGAAATAAACCTTTAAAGGATTGTTATAAGAGTGAATGAAAGGCATTTAAAATACGTATTATATAAAAGAGTTGAAATAAATCTGACTACCCTAAGGCAGATATGGGCAAACAGGTATTTTTTAATTTATGTGTATAGGAGGGGTGTTTGAGAGGAGTAAAAAAATCTGAAAGGTTTATTATTAAAGGTAGGTTTTTAAAATACCATTCTTTTGATAACATTCACCATTTCAACACTCCCCATTTTAACTTTAAAATTGAATTTTACTATTATATATTTTTAATCAAACTTTGGGCCCCATTGGATGTCGGGGAAACATCCCTCCGAGAGTAAATATATATAAAACATTCAGGGTAAATAATTCCTCTAGAGAGGAAACGTGTGTAAGTTTGCCATACATTTTAGAAAAATGCCATTTATGCATTTGTACAGAGGGGGTTAGGGGGGGTGGTTATGGAATAACAATCAATTAGTTGGAAAATGTACAGTTTAATTTTGTTTTTTAGACATCGATTTTATAAAATTTCATAACATGGCTTTGTCTTATACACTGCAAAATAAAATAAATAATTTTTTGTTATAGAAATAGCATTTATAGGACATGATATTCTGTTGATAAACAGTTATTGCAAATTTATTATCTCATTCTCATTGATGCCGCATATTTTTGAGATATTATATATTATAATATTGCTCGCCAATAGCGTACTTTCCACGACTTTGAGTAAAAGGTACCATATCTTCTAAACTAAGGCGAATAAAGTTTCTTTTTTATTTCATGATTTAAAAAAAAAAAACAGTTTTTTTCATTTATTTGAATGCATTTTTTTATTCCTTCAAACAAAATATTTGTTTTACAAACCTCTGCGAGAGACGCGATTTGATGCCTGATTCTTATAAAGGCTAATTTCCTTCAATATAGGGTACTAACTACAGTTTAGGGGCGGAGCCGATAATTTAAATACATATCACAAAAAACAATGGCAGATAGATAGTTCAAATAAGAAAACACTTTTTCTAAAAAAGAGGGAAGGGCTAAAAGAGCCGAATTTAAAAATTCCAATAGTGTACTTTCGCCAAACTTTGACGCCCTCTCACCCTTAAAGGGTTTATTTTCCCCAAATATTTTTCTGTGTCTTGTTGTCAAAATAACAAATGGTTCAACTTTAAAGTTCAGCCTAAATATTTATATATACACAGTGCGATTAAACTCTCATAAGGCTAAAGCCATAACTTTGCTTCTCGCGGCGCCATCTTCACAAATGTATAATCGTTGGAAATCCTAGACTAAAAACTTTGTAGGAAACCGATTAAAAGAAATAAATATATCAAAGTTATAACTGTTATATAAATAATCTCGCCAAACTTGGCACATCTGCCGCGCAAACATTCGAAAAGATGCAATAAAGTTGGGAGTGATTGTTGTTCAAGAGTAACTGTTTTTCTGTGGATCAAACGATTTCAAGACGTACGGGAAAGTTTGTGAATTCATTGCAGAAGATCGAAATGCGTCGATCAGGATAATAGCACAGGCCATGGGAATGCCGTACGGGACTATTCAATCCATTCTCACCGAGGATTTGTACAAGAGAAAGGTATGCGCCCGATTTGTACCACACTATTTGAGAGACCAGAAAAAATACAATCGAATGGATCATTCATGAGACGTCATTAGAACCGCTGAAAGTAATCCCCACTGGCTGAAATCAATTGTTAGTGGTGACCAGAGATGGTTCTTAAAATACGACCAAGAAACCAAGCAAAAAGTGCCGAATGGCTGTCAGGGAGAGGCCAGACCGAGAAAAGCTGTGGCCGGCTGGATTACAGGTCTGGTCACGCAAATTTCGACTGGGCAGTCAGATCACATTCATCTGGCAGTGACAACTTACCAAATGTAATACGTCTTTGGAAACGATATATACCGGAAGTTCATCCCAGGGTGTATAACCTCAAGAAACAAACTTGAAGAATTCCCGAAAATCTAAATCACACATTCAAAAATGTCTCAAAAGACTGGTGGAGCGATGGCTAGTCATGCAAAATATTTTGCAAATCGGGACGCATTCAGTCATTTTCTACGACACGGGGGGTCGGGGTTCCTACATGACTTACGCAAGACTACAGGCACAAATCAAAAGGCTCGTAAAAGAACAAAAATCAAAAGGATGGAAACAGTTCTGCACAACCTTGGACAAGGACACATCAATGGAAGTTAGATGAATGACTTCTGCACAATACTGGATCCTCCTTCCGTCGCATTCGCACCCACTTTCCAAACGAATTCGGTCACCAAAATTTAGAATCAATGTGCTCGGATATTTTTGTAGACGAATTGGAATTGGCTCTTCGAAACTGCAACAATACCTCACCTGAACTGAATGGTGTCAAGTTTGAATTAATAAAACACCTTCATTTTTAAGGAAGATTACAGAACCAGTGAATGTCCTGAAGACTGGTTCAGCTGAAAGGCTATTGTTATACCGAAACCTGGAAGAGATCCTGGGTTAGCAAGCTCTTACCGTCCCATCTGCCTTCTATCCCGTATCCGAAAGACAATGGGCCTGGCCTGAAAAACACAATAAAATATCACCAACGCAATATGTATTCAGGAAAGGAAGAGGCACACAAGATAGTCTAGCGAGTTTCCAACTGACTTACAAACGACATTCTGCTTGAAGTCCATGTGCTTAGAGACCTTTATTGATATAGACACGGCTTACGACAACGTAGATATTCGTATTCTTTGTCAAAGACTCGTGGAACTAAATATGCCTACAAAGATGGTTCGAATGATTGTAGTGTTGTTTGAAAAACGTGTTCTTCAGTTCCTTACAAAAGGCACACTGAAAGAAACCAGGTTAGGTTACCGAGGACTAGAACAAGGCACTGTACTGTAACCTCTGTTGCACAATCTGTACACCAGCCAGATTGATTAATTAAATTAATAAATGTCTGTGGCAGCGGCATGTAGAAGAGCTAACCAGAAAATGCAGTAGAAGGATAAGTTTTATGCCTTCATGCCTTCTTGTTTACTGTTAATCTATAAGGCAACAATACGCTCAGTCATAAAATAACGAAAACTCCAACGAATCCAATGGCGAGCTCATCGAGTGTGTCTAGGACTAATTAAAACAACCCACTTTGGATCGTTGGAGGAATTGTCTGGCATAAACCCTTTGAACATCCGACTTATGTTGGTAGCGAATCAGTACTTCACAAAGGCAATCCTTGGCCATAATCATCAGTTGTGAGAAAGCATCAAAGAGCTGAACAATATCAAGCCCAACGGTCCATTGGTAGCACACCCAATTTTTGAACTGGAAACTACAGAAGTAGATAACATGAATTATTACTGCTATGGATTATTGCGCACTGTTTCCAGCAACATTAAATACGATGCTTATTCTGTGCTGTGCTGCTTTTCCAACTTTTCGATAGCACATTAAGCGAAGAGCCCTTTAGATTTTAGTTTTGTTTATTATTTCACTAAACACATTCTGCTGTATTCACAATCAAAATTTTATGCATTTTAGGAATTATAAATCACGCATTTCGCACGAAAAACCGTCAAATAAAATCGGAATCCAGAACAACTCTGATCATTATACATTTATTATTATTTAATATCACTGTAATCCTTTTTTGTACACAATGCCTTCATTTGCGTAAACGAACAGGGATGAAGGTTTATCCATTCTAGAACAGACAACTTACACCTGACCATTGGACAAGCACGGGTATTCCATGTTAATTCAAGACACCTCCAATAAATGACTTGGTATTTTCCTTTGAGCGGTTTGATTTGGAAGTTCAGTAGCAATTTCATTGCTCAATTTTCAAGTTCATCGCCTTCTAACGAAGATGCAACCAAAGCCAGAGAAACTTCATACTGCGATCGAATGGAAGCCAAAAGCAACGAAACTAATAACGTGTTTCCAGTTCCTGTGCATGAGGACAGGATCGATTGTTTACACCTTTTATCAAACAGTCGTACGCAGTGTTTTGTTCTTGATTCAATAGCGGAACCTTTGTACTGCTTTGGCGGCAAAAAAACTACAAAATGTTAAAAAAAATCCCTGATCATTCCGTAGTATTACGTGTATAAGGCAAAACCACTATCACCCTTTTAAGGAGATTTAAGTTTGTATGAAACTTTTTTATTTAAAATAATAATATAAAATTAATAAATATAAAATCAAATAAATGATTTTTTTTTAAATAAGTCCATCATTACATTTTACCCTATCTCCTCAAAAAGGGCTTATAAAAATGGTCAACAAATTTTGGTACTCTAAAAAATAAAAAAAAATACAAAAAATTTCGAATTTCCTCCCTGATTAATTGTAGTACTACGATTTTGGGGATAAAACCATTAAAACCCTTTTTAGAATCTTTAAAGTTTGTATGAAACTTTTTTATTTGAAGTTATTACATATATAACTAACATAAAACGAAATAATTTTTTTTATGCAATAACTGCATCATTGCATTTAACGCCTATTTCCCAGAAAAAGGGGTTGTAGAACACTGTAACTGTAAAATAGGAAGTATGAAAACTGCAGCAACGGTAGACGAATTACGCGGATTGAAACCAGCCGGATTGAAACCGTGGGGACTAAAACCCTAGAGTATAAAAACTCTGTAAAAGATGGGACTAAAACCCAACGCAATAAAAAACGAAACGATTTAAAATTACGTTATAAATATATTTTATAGTGACGAGTTACAAAGCAATAAGAGACTTTTAATATGTTTGTACAAGCTTATATAATGTTCTAAGAAACCGCTAATTCGCAAGATCATTGACTTCAAGAATGATCTTACTCTCTTTCACTTTCTCTCTATACAATTCAAATTTACTAATACATATACATTTAATTTCTAAAATCTAAATCATGCCGCTCTACAAATTACAGCACTTACACTTTGTGTACTATACAAAGTGCATCGGCGCATGAGTCTTGAATTCATGTAGATTTATATGTGTGTGCGTGTTTCAAATTATTCATTTATTTGTGATGCAAAACGCGTGCATAACAAATAAAAATGTCGCGTCTTTTATTTAATTAATTTAATAATTATTGTTTGTTCGCGAAGTTCATGTTCGCTGCGTGAACAATATATATATATATATATACAAAACTACCACAGAAATACTGCTATTTCTTAACTAATTACTTTATTTTAAAAGCTCCGTTCTATGCATGATAATTATATATTTCATTCGGATATAAATTCTTCGGTTTTTGTTTGGCTAAAATTTATACGTTGGCTTCGTGTATAAATCATTGCATTGCGCCAGAATATGGTACGCGCGCCCACGCAAAAACGCATCGCTGCAAATAATAAATCATCGCGAGAGAAAGAGAAATTTGAACTTAACGCGTTCACAAAACCCGCTGTTCAGTGTCTGAAGAATTTCTTTTCAATTGTATACGGGCACACATAAAACTCGATCGAATGAAAAAGAAACTAGCTGTGCATTTCCACACACAACACACACACACACACACACACAGGCATATACACAAAAATGTTCATCGATTATATGATTTGCGTTCTATTCATTTCATTTCGGATTTCTTTTCCAAATCCAATTTTAGCGGAAATGGCTGCAATCGTTACATTACAATAGAAAACGGAAACTATTGGTTTTTATTTGTTGGCGTGCATGTGAAAAATAGAAGAAAAACGAGCACTGATTTATGGTAAAAACGATATTTTGCTGAGAAATATATGGTTTTCACAGTGGTGAGCGCGTTGTGCTTTTACGATTATATAGCATTCGTGCTGTAAGTGCGGGTGGCCAATTAAAATTTTAAGCCAATCACTAGACCATAATATGTCCGTCTATGAAATACATTTGTATATATATATATACACATATTCATTCGGGTTGTAGAATGACAGACATTTACTTCGCATTAAGGATCTTTTTTTGGCGCAGTGAATTTCTTTATTCTCGACGCGCCTCCGCACAAGATTGATGGCATTCGTTCGTTAATGTGCATTTTGTAAAGTGCAACTATGCAAATTGCTATTTGAAGATAAGAGTATGTATGGGAATTTGTCATCTATATATATACTAAAGATAAACGATTATACTATAACAATATACAATAGATGTGTGTTCTAATTAACTCATTTTTCATAAATATTTATATTATGCATGTATAAATTATATACGTCTATAGAAATGTATAAATATTATATATATATACAAAACGGAAATCCGCTTGTAAGTTAATATTCACAAACAAAGTTAATTCTGCTCGGATGATTATAACAGTTTGTGTGTTTCCCTGTAGAAATTATCCGATTATATAAAGGAATAAATGTACTGCGTACACATGCATTTGGTATACCGTTTATAATTATGGGTACACAATACTATCATTGGCTACCATTGCAATGTGTATCTAAAAGTTCAACATGAATGCATTATGCATATTGTATTTATGTGCGGGTGTGTGTGTGTGTGTGTGTGGCTCTCACTGTGTGTACTATGTGTATACTGTATGTATGTATTCACCATTTTATGCAAACTCAGTCCACCGGAAAGAGCATCGAGAGTATTTGAATATTTAACCGGATTAAAAATATGAAAAAAAAAATTGTTTTATTTTACATACTGTTTGTGGAAAAGTTATGTTGCTGTAAATTAATAAATAATGGGGTACTTTTGCAAAAAAAACAAATTGACAGTAGAATAATTTAAGAATTTATATTTTTTTTAAATTTTAAATATGTCTGTCAAGAAAGATTCATAATTAGCTGGCACTGCATGCATACTATATAAAATATGAAGATGTATTTTAGCAATCACTGAAAATATAAAGGAAACATACAGCAAACGAATGCTTTTTTAAATAATGTTATCACAACGAGCAGTTGACATATTAAATGGAATCCAAATAGAAAATTTTGAAAAGTCGTTAAAATCATGTCATCCGAAGTGCATATTGCGTAGCATTGGTTGGACGTTTCCTGGCTTTTCTCTTAACGATACACACCATTGTATGAGCTTTAGAATGCTCTCCGACTGCTCTGGGCAGGCCGGAAAGGCGACCCAATGTTTACCAGCAGCAGTCTCTACGAAACTACGAGACAGACTAGTCTTTTTAGATCCTTTGGATCCGTTCAAAACATCCGCAATAATGATTTGGATTAACGCCGTGTTCCAGCAAAGTTATTGCCAAATGAACTGAATTTCTTGCAACAAATGAACCGCTCGATATCGCCAAAGAAATTATTTCTGATCCTTAATCCGACCCAGCATTCCTCAAACGAATCATTACTCGAGATGAGAAGTGAGTTTATATGTATGACAGGCAATCCAGACATCAGAAATGCGAGTAGCGGGCACCCAAGACCATTAAAACACGTCGTTTTCAGTGAAAAATAAGGAGATGCCCACGGTTTTCATGGATTAAAACGGTTCTGTGCATTTTGAAATCCTGCCAATAAGAAGTACTATTTGGGCGTTATGAGGCGTTTGTGTGAGAAATTCGCCTAAAAAGAAAGGACCTCCGGATTTTGTACTATGACAACACACCAATTCATTATCCACGAGTTTCCCTCCAATACCAGTCAGCTCACCGAATTCACCTGATGTAGCTTCCTGCTTGATCGACTCATAAAACCATTAAATAGAACAAACATCGAAGACGTCTCTGATGGACATACGAGTTCCATTTGAGACCTGGATCAAACTCTTGCTTAAATACGTTTCAGTTGAAGGCGATTAATTCGAAGGGGACAACATCAATTTTGAAGAATAAACATATATTTTTAATTTTGTAAGTGAATTCCGAAAACATTTTGATCAAGGTGTTATTGAGGTTTTATTGAAATGTATAATGAGTATGAAATCAAACAATAATTCATAAATGTATGGTCTTCAATTTAAATATTTGTATTTATAAAAAAAAACGAATACGTGTTTTTTTAGCAGAAAGTAGCAGAAAAGTGAAGTGGATGAAAAAGTTTCGAATAAGCGTTAAAAAAACATTTTTTTTTGCCAAATTCGATGTATTTTTCAACTTAAATTACTTTTAAGTTATACAGCGACTCCAACATTTTTTTTATCTTGTGCGAAAAGTAGTATTTTGGAAGCTCTATAGAAAAGGCCTCAGCTTTAGGTATGAGTTCCTTATTTGAGTAAAATCGCTTATAGGTGTGCCATCTTTTCAGGTTTGGTAACAGGTAGAAGTCGCAGGTCTGGCTAAGGAACCAGGAAGGAAGGAAGGAACTAACGATTAATGAGCAGGCGCCTTGTGGATATGTGTTCAGTATTGCACATGCATAATTATTATTATGCCTTCTCTGGCCGCACCGAAGGCCTTAATATTAATGTTTATATTTATATTAATATGTACAGGGTGTTTTTTTTTGAGGTTAGGTTTTCAAGACGGCACTACTTTTTTCGTAGATGGTCTTTTTGACAGCTTTCACTTGATTTATGCTCAGTTTGGTTTGCCATTTCATAATGAATAGACTTACACTTGAACAACGTTTTCAAATCGTGCAAATTTATTACGAAAATAATGGTTCGGTTCGCGCGCTACGTCCAATATTCGGTCGACATAATCGTCCATCAGAGTCACTAATTCGATTAACCATGTCGTGGTGGTCTTAAAGTTGAATTATGACATTCGTATATGTATTGATACAAACTTTTTCCCCCCGAATACATTTTTGAGTCTTTGTCGAATTGTAATTATTTCTGTGTTCTAGATTTAACTGGAGCGTATCAACAACGCAAAGTGTACTTGAGATCAAAAAGTCTGTTTTTCTTTGAAAGAAAATTTTGATCAGTCTAGAAAAAAATATATAGTAAAAGCCACAAGACTCTTTGTTCTGTCATTTTGGGTAAGTATGATAACAAAATCGATAATAAAGAGCTGGAACAAAAAATGAACCTGCTGATTCACCAAGCATAATTGCAGGATATGGGACGATGACAATATCCACGAATTCCACCAATTGGCAATACATCCTCGGAAAGTCATTGTTTTGTTATTATTAGAAAATTACGATAACATTGCTATCAACGAAACGCGCTACCGATCGATGATAAGCAATTTTTTCCCACCAAATTTAATGATATGGATGTGGGCGACATGTGATTTCAACTGGAAGTGTCACAAAGCTGATGCCACAATGGACATGGACATTCTGAACGAGCGATTTTTAAACAATTTGAGGGTTATATATTTTTTGCGGTGAGGTGACATAATGTCCATGGACCTTATGTTCGTTTCAAGCCGACATAAGATTATTTACATGTATTTCAAGACGTATCTCTGGGATTTACAGTTTAAAGTGTATAATGTTTTTTTTTTCTCATGAATCTTGAGTTGCTTGCGCGATTTCAACTCAAAATTAATTTAAAAAGAAAAAACCTGTACACATTCAACTCTTCAAACATTTTTTTACGGACCCGGCGTGACGGTTGACGGTTGTTTGTTGGTTTGTTGTTTGTTTTGTATGTTTTTTTTAGTTTGAAGGAAAAAGAACATTTTTTTAATAATTTTTACCTTAAATTAAAAAAAAATATTTGAAATTACAAAAGAAAAAAAACTGTATTCGAAATAGTTTTTAAAAAAATGTGTTCGCCATAGGGTACTATTCCGCTACCCTCTATCCTCGGCATTCACAAGGGTTGTTTTTCATAATTATGATTGAAAAGGTGTTCACCATAGAGTACTATTCCAGTAATCCGCCATTCTCAAGGGTTGTATATAATTTCATGCCAGAAAATGATGAAAATTATTATATTTTTTTTTGATATGTTATTGCCTTACTTTAGAAGTTAGGCATAACTAGCCTTAGTTAAAACGGTACCATCAATTCTAAAGTAAGGCTTAAAAAAACAAGGGAAATTTCACCAAAAATAATTAAAACATGAAATTGTGGATATTATGTCTATCACCTTAACCGTTTTTCGTTTGACATTATGTACATTTTTCAAAAGTGTGGTTTGAAATGGACCTAAGGTCCATGGATATTATATCCGTGGACATTATGTCACCTCACCATTTTTTTTTACGAAACACACCAGTCTTCAAACACGCTCGCGCAATGTTCACTCGGTCGACGCTCGCGTCGCTACGATCGTATTCAATGCACTACTAATTTACTGTCTTTACTACAATTGTACATTAAATCGGACACATAAAAGTCATTTGTTGTGGTGAGGGGGTAGGTACCCAGAAGTGTAAGGTTTAATCTTAAAGGTATTTAAATGTATAAACAAAGATGAATAAAAGCGGACTACCCACAAGGGAGATAGATGCAAAAAGGTCAGTTTTTGTAATAGTGTTTAAAGAGTTTCCGCGCACAGCGCAGGATAGTAGGATTCGTGGAAATTATACTTTGGGCGTTGTGACAGTTTAAAGTAAAAAAACTATTGGGAAAAACAAATTAATTTATTATGAAAAGCACCCGGTAGTTAGGGGTGAAATAATGTTTTAATAGTTTTGGTTTTTTTAGCATTAAGTTTATTGTAAATACCGGAGTTATGTGTTCTATTCATTGGCCCTCTATCCGACGTTCTCAGGGTTGTTTTTAATAAGAGTGATTCAGAAGGTTTTGGCCATTACACGACCCGCTACCCGCCATTCCCAAGAGTTGTTTTCCATAACCGTAATTTAAAAGGTGTTTGCAACTTTAAACTACGACTAAAGTATAAAAGTATAATTTCGACAAACCGTAAATAGTACGGAACCCCCGCCTTAAAAAAATATATATTACCCTCTCACCCCCTACGGGTATTATTAGCGCCGACTATTTTTTGTGGATTTGGAGTCATAAACGATTTATCCTTTGCCTTTTAAATCAATTATGTAGAAAACATGTTTTTTTATAATTTTCATTGAATAATTGTAAACATAAACAAAAACCGACCAAATGTATACAATATAAAGCACGCATATAAATACAAAATGTCAAAAAAAGCAACCAAGTTCCGCATTACGGTAAACATCACCATGAAACGGGTCCATTGCTAACAGTTGACAAGTACTCAGAAAAATTGGAGCTAACTAAAGATGGAAATTAAAGGAGGGCTGGACTCTTGGCGACAGACTAATATGGAATGATTTTTATTTTGGGTGGTTGCGTCCTATTTCCCACCAACACTTGACAAATTGTAAAAAAAAATACAAAAAAATAAATTATAGAATTCCGGACTATGGCATAAATTGTTATAATAATCATATTTCGATAATTTAGGATCAGTGTATCTTACATAGAGTGGGTCGATTTTTTCAATTTGGAATTTTCGTTTACTGCTAGTGCCGCATTTTTTTTAACAGTGTAAAATTATTTTAAAATCTTAAAATTATTATTTTCCTTATTAAAATCAATGTTGAAAGCCATTGTAGTAAAAAAATAAAATGTCTTTAAAAAATAATAAAAAAATATTTTTATCAGTAAACCATAACTTTTAAAATTAAAAGAAATACATTTTTTTTAATTTAAATTAAATTTCCTACTACTTTCTAGAACATTCAATTTCAAAATATATCTTCGAAAATATTGGAATATTGGAATATTGGCTCAAAAATTCTGATTTTTCAAATGCAATGCGGAAGCAAACAAACGGAAAAAAATGTTTTGCAGGCCTACCCGTAATACAAATGTTAGTGTTAAAAAGTCGATACAAACTGTTTCATAAGCAATCAACCCTATGGTACTGAAAATGAAAATTAAAAAATAGTAATACTCAGCAATTTATTAAATTTTAAACAGAAAGCTTTCAAGTAAAACCATCTTCGTCTTGCACTTACACATAATTTAAACTAATTACATTATCACAGTTGTTCATTATACGGATTTATCGCGTAATCATAAACTCACCATTAACAAATCATTAATTTACATACATATAACAATATTTTATAATATATAGGTATAACCAAAAAAGTGGTTTGTTTTCAATATACCACTCAACGTGTACTCGCACTATACACAAGTACAAGTGGGTGGGAATGAAAATGTACACGCACTCATACACATTTATATATTTTATATGAAAAACCGAATGGAAAGTATCAATTAATGTTAACAAATTAATTTTATAGTGTACGTACATATATTATGCATATATAAATGCAGTCGAGAATATGTTATGTGCAGCACGATAAGCGTCTGTGCTGAAGTACATCTCAAGTGTAAAATATATGTATGATGGAACATAATTATGTTTATACACCCTTAAGTAAGGACTTCGAAATGTCACTTGTGTCTGCGACGGCCGCATGTTTATGTTATTCTTCATTAATTGTGTGTATATACTCGTATATTAGGACTTTGTTTAGACTGCATTTGAAGTGCATCCATAATGATGGAAATTATATATTATATATGCATGCATTATATGGTTAGTTATACACTTGCATATAAGTATAAAACTTATAGTTAAAAAATAATATGAAAGTTTTTTTGATTTATAAAAAAGTCGTCACACAAAATAATATAATATTTATTAAATCTACATTTACAAATATTAACAAAACAAAATTGGTGTGAAAAAAGCATAAACATAGAAAATAAAACACGCGACACATAATTAAAAAAGCAAAAAAAAACAATTCACAACCACTACCACCAATAAAACGAACAATCTAATTTATAATACAAAATCCTACTTATTTACGCTCGCCAGCCAAACAAATGTGCGAAGATCCCGCAAAACATCATAAATTAAACGACCTTTTTGTGTGGTCCTTGGAAGCATGCGTTACGCGCGCAAACACTTAAAACGGCCGACGTGGCGTCCATGCGCATAAATAGATACAAATAGGTACACAGAGTCAGTTTTGTGCAAGAAGAACATGTTATGCTTGTATATATCTAAACGACCTGCTGACTGCGGAGGTCGACTTTGTTTACGTCGCCCGAAACATAAACATGACATGAGATTTTTTTTTGAAGAATTACGCGCGTTTATTTTCTATACTCTCGTTGAGTTTACGGTGTTCAACTACCACAAAACTTACAACGCATAACAAAACATAATAGGCTCCTGTTACAAAACTGTTAAATGGTGTACACAACCAGAAGCGAGTGCGTAGGAGGTCTCAAGTGTACAAAGTGTACGTCGCGACATAAATAAGTTATAACAAACTAACATATGAAATAGTCAATTATTGCAGAGTTATTGTCTCCCGTTGCACTGGATGGTGTTGGCAGGGACTGTATTACACTTCAAACGAGATAAAGAGAGTAAAAATCTAAAAACGGAATTTTTACTAGTAAAAATCCAAAAACGGAATTTTTACTAGTAAAAATCCAAAAACGGAATTTTTACTAGTAAAAATCCAAAAACGGAATTTTTACTA
>JANSTU010007178.1:0-16728 GCA_027564075.1 Bolitophila hybrida
AACCATCGGGGATGTGTTGTGAGTGTTAGAGCACAGTAGCTCCAATAGGAGTAGCACAACACAAAACAGCACATTAGTATGACCTGACCAGTCGTGTGAACCGGTAATGGTCAATGAATCCACTGGCCCTATGTCCTACAAGTGATTACAGGATGCAATGAGAAATAGTTTGCGCCAATTCTACTTTAGGCGTGTTTTATTTTTTTGTGCATATTACCACAATCAGAGACTAGTGGACTTTAATAATCCTTTTCATTGGACAAATATGTTCGAGTATAAATGATAAATCACAATCTACAATAAAAAATGCAAATATTATCAAATCATATCAAAATTAATTACAATCTGACAAAAGATAGTGTAAAAACTAACTTTTCAGATTCCAAGAAAAAATATTTTTGCAACGTCTATTTACTTGTGCCAAATTTCTATCGCCCGGAATATGTACAAAATACATATAAAATACACCAGGTTAAAAAAGATTTTAAAAAGCACACACATTTTTTCTTCAGTGATTCACTTCACTGATTAAAAATTAATTAGCAAAATATTCTTATATATATATTATAGTTCTTATCTATCGTTGCCCAGCATCGGATGATGTTTTTGGTAATAGTATTTAAATGCTTTTTCGATCTCAGTAAAGTCATTACTCAGGTGCAATGGCAGGTTCAGTAAGTGTCCTCTTAGCATTGTGCTTTGTAGCGATTTGTTCGTCGGTATCAAATCCGGAGCAGTCCGAGGGTAGTAATGATTTCATTGACACCCTGGTCAGTGACCCAGATACAACCTATGCTACAGACCTTGTAGATCTTGGTATTCGGACCTCCAACATTAACCCGAGCATCATCGAAGATGCTTTCTTAGATGTGGTAAGTAATTGTTGATTTTAAGTCAAAAAAAATGATTATGAGATTTTATGTTCCAGCCCGGTCTTATTCGCAAATATGGTTACCCCGTTGAAGTGCACTCTCTGCAGACCACGGATGGATACATTTTAGAATTGCACCGAATTCCTGGTAACAGCTCGAGTCCAAAACCTGCTGGAAAGATTCCAGTCTTGTTGATGCACGGTCTGCTGGATTCTTCAAGCACCTGGGTGATTATGGGACCAAAAAATGGACTTGGTATGAGCGATCTTTGTTATTTGGAAATATCTCTATATTTAACATATATATATTAAATTATTATTATATATTATATATTATTATATATATTATTATATAATTAAATTCCAGCCTACATTCTGGCCGATCTGAGCTACGACGTGTGGTTGGGAAATTCTCGTGGTAACCGATACTCTCGCAAGCACATTTCTCTGAATCCAGATGGTCCCCGTGACGAACGTCGTAATTTCTGGGACTTTTCCTGGCATGAGATTGGCGTTATTGATCTACCCAACAAGATTGACTACATTCTGTCACAGACTGGCTACAAAAAACTTCACTACATTGGTCATTCACAAGGAACAACCAGTTTCTTTGTCATGGCATCCGAGCGTCCGGAATACAATGACAAGATCTTGGCCATGCAGGCTCTGGCACCAGTTGTATTTATGTCCCATTTGCGAAGTCCTTTTATTAAATTTGCTGCTGAATTCTTGACTATTCTTACTGTTAGTTAAATGGTTTTTTTTTTAATTACAATTAATTAAATTATATTTTTTATTAGTTTGCCACCTCTGTTCTTGGAATTTATGAGTTCTTGCCAGGAAGTCATGTGTTGGTCCTCGGCGCGCAAGCAGGATGTAATGACCAAGTCTGGACACAGGCACTTTGCAGCAATACTTTGTTCTTGGTCTCTGGTTTCAATTCGGATCAATTAAATACGGTATGTTGACAAACACATTTCATGACAACCAAATGTTTATTATTATTTCCTCTTAGACTATGATTCCTGTGATTAGCGGCCATTCACCAGCTGGTGCCTCAGCAAATAACGTGATACATTATGGTCAATGTATTCGCAGTGGCGAGTTCCGTCAGTACGATCATGGAATTGAGAGAAATCTTGAACGTTATGGAAAAAGTCGTCCTCCGACCTATAAACTTCGTAATGTCCGAGCAAAGGTTGCCCTGCACTATTCACTTAACGATTGGCTCGCTGAACCCATTGACGTATACCAATTGCGTGATTCCCTGCCAAATGTTATTGCTGAAGTCCAGGTACCCGATCCACGTTTCAATCACATGGACTTTGTATGGGCTATTGATGTCAAGGAACTACTGTACAATAAAATGGTAGACATCATGAAATCAGTCGAATAATATGGTTTTGGTTTTGATTTTAAATGATTTTTCTGTTATAAAATGTTTAATTTTCCTTTTAAAATTTTATGTAATGCAATAAATCATAGATAATACCAAAAATACGTTTTTTTTTAATTTACCTGGAAATATCGCAATCACTGGATGTGCCACACTCTTCGGAATACTGTTTAGCAATAGCCATTGGAGCTCGACATACTGTTGCACCACTGGCCGCAGATATGTCACAAATTAGACCGGATTCACAGTCGGCGTCCCGACGACACAGCTCACCAAGTTTTCGACCATAAGCAAACAAGCAGGTTCCAATTTCTGAAATAAAGACAAAATATTAATAGATTGGACTTTGTTTTTTTTTTAAAAAGGGAAAACTAATAAAATTAAATTATGTAGATGATATATGGGATTCTCAGTAGTTACAAGAATACTGTTACATAGTTTATTTGAAAGAACAAGGGTTTTATAAAAACCAGAGTCTGCATTTGCTTTTGTAATTTAAAAAACTAAGACAAACCTCCTCTCTTTATTTAAAACAAGTTGCTGGTCAATTTATCTGCTCTACCTTGTACGTATAAAGGACTAATGACTCCTAGTTTTAATTCAGGAGCTCCACCTTTTTCTGAATTAGCACAATTAGCTCCTTCCTTAACTACTACGGTTCAGGAACTTATGTTTTGCATTCTGGTAATAAGAAGGGCTTTTGTTCATTCAGGGTGAGTTGGCACTGTAATATAGAAAATGTTTAGTACGTACTCGAGCTATGAACCTTTCTTCATCCGCCATAACGACGACATCTGTTGGTAGTGGAGGCCATATTAGGTCGATGTGCTATATTTTTAACCTTGATAATCGAACCATTAATTTTGTACATTACGAATCCTTCAACTTCTTTAGCACCACACTCTCTGTTTTGTGTACGTTGGTGGACTCAAATATAATAAACCGAAATGTATAATTTTAGGTATAATTAGAATACAAATGCTACTCAGCACCGTTTGTTCTGGATCTAAAGTCTATACAATTATATCTAATACATACATTCTAGACTAATATTTAAATTCACATCTATTATCTATATTTATTTAAATTTAACATTATGTTCAAATAACCAACCTCCGAGTTAGTCCTTTGCAAACAAGCATTTTTAAACAGTAGCTAGATATTCAGTGTACCTTTTATAATATACGATAATATTTTGAATGACCGTATATATTTATAATATACAAACTTTAGAATACACACTGTATAACACTGTATAATTATGGTTTCATGTTCCATTCGAGAAAACTGCCTGTGGGGAACTATTAATTATGAAAACGCAAATTTATCGAATTGCAAACTCTAACACACACACACATATGCATAAGCTAAAACTCACACAGTCGTAGGCGTCGAGCACCCACGCATTATATGCAAATGCAAAATAGCGGAACTGTTTAATTATGCTCTTTCTGTATGAACTGTCGCATTAAAATTATGATTATAGAACTTTACGCGGGAAACTTTAATAATTTATATCCTATATTCATAATTTGTATTAAAACGGGTTGGGTACAAAATTTCCGCAGAAAAAAAACGGCAATACAAAATCCTTAACAAAATATTTTTTTTTACTTCAACTATTTGTGTTGAACACTTGCGCGTTTGAAAGTGTATATGTTGGCAAATCTACAAATCTACAAATTGTACCCAATAATGAAGCAAATGAGCATCAGATTAACAATCATTCAAATTACATGATATTTTTGAGTTTATGTTAAATAGTGTTGCAGTCGCCTGTGTCATTGATTGAAGTTCAGGTAGCTACGATTGAAAAAACCCATACGAATTGACTATTACTAAGTACATCAAATCCGATTTACATTTTTGTTTTTTCAATTAAAATTTTTTTGATATTATTCAGACACAAAACCGACTATAAAGCATAATGAAATATTCTCCATCTCACTTATTCTTGATCCTAAATTCAAGACCACCATTACTGCCAAAAAGCATTTTTCCCAACTTGTCATCCGTGAAATGACAAATAAAACTTTTTATATATTGACTCATCAACGCTTGAATGAATGGCTGGCGTGTCTTATTATTATAAAAAGTCATTTTAAATCGTTTCAGATTTTTTTTTTAACTTTTTGATTATTATTATTTTAAAATTAGTAACCCACATATGTTTTAGTACAGTCACATTTTCTGAATAAAAACTGCAAAAAACCACTATTTTTTATATTTACGTTTAAAAGTTTTTTTTTTAAAAATATATATTTAAAACATGTTACAATGCAAATTTATAAAATCAATTCGCAAAAGTTTTCGTACACAAAGCAAAGAGGGATCTTAAAAGTGAGTATTTAGTATAGTAGCAGCAGACCAAACACCCACTCTTAGGTTCTTTATTAATTATATAAAAACATCGGTTACGATGTATATTTTGTAAATTTCCTATAAATTTCCTTTCAATTTTTATTATTTATTTATTACAAAAAAACTATTTTCGAACATTCGATATTTTAAATTTTATAGAAACGAAAAAAACAAGGGTAAACATTTTACGTAATCCAAAAAAAAGGAACAGCAAAAATGAAATTAATCAGACCGTGAGTTTTTTGCGGAACTGTGTAATGCGGGATTTTGTATTGCGGCTTGCGGGATTCTGAAATTCAGGATTAAAAGCCATTGAATGGAAATAAATAAATAAATGACCCAGGAATAGCAAACTAATGCATTACAGATGATAATAATTGATTTATTAAAAATAATGTAAAAAACTTGAATAAAAAAACTTAAATTGCATTTTTCTCGAACTGAGTGGCCACTCAAAAACGAGAAGTCATATCGAGATGGGGTTTGATTCACTTTGTTCATTATACAGTAACCGCCGGTATTCCATATCACTCCGTCAGTTAGAAGAAGGTTTCCTGTGTTCTCTTCCTAGGTTTTTTTGGTAGGAATTGTCACTTCCAAGTTTCTATAAAAACAAAATCTATGATTGACATTGGGCAAATGCATTCCACATTTTTGGAATTGATAGTATCATTCCAAATACAAGAATGATCATTGGAGAGATTTTCCATCAACCGCCTCAAACTGAAACCGCGCTTCGCATTCAATTAGAATGTGGAGAGTGAGCAGATGAAGAAGAAGGATCTCAAGGATGAACAGGTTCGCTTGGCTCCAGTAATGCCAATGCAAACATGTCGTTGGAATTTTGCAAGCTGTTTGACAACATTGATTATGCGTATTTAGGGCCACCACACAACTGAGGCACAGGATACGATTGGTTTAATGATTTCCCATGATTTCCAAAGGCTTTCCGACATTCCAGCTGAGTTTACTGTAAATAATAATACCTGGATATTTTACAGAGTATACTCTTTGTATTAAGTCCGTTTTGCATAAGATCGTATAACACGCTGGCATGTTTACCAGTAATTAAACCCTTAATGTCTTCAGCATTGGCTAGAGTAAAGAGGCCTCTCTCATTGAGTTTAACAATATGTTCATTGACGACCATACTGCATATCAAGGGAGGTAGAACCCCAACTTTGTGGTGTGCCCCTATTAGCCTGTCTGAGCATGGAATCTATCCATCTTGAAATGGTGGGACTAACGCTTTGAGACACACAGGCTTATTGAACATCTTCAAAGAAAACTTTAATGAAAAGGAAACAAAAGTCCAAAAGCGAATTCTTTGTTGTTAAGAGCTGCGTGCTTTCGTCACAGCATATGCAGAGCAGACTCAACGGACTTAACATTAGAATATAGTCTCTATTATGTCTATCGATTAACCTTTCGAGAGACTTAAGGAAGAATAAGTTCATACTTATGGCTTATGGGTTTAAAGGACGCATATACGGTCCGACTGGGTTTAACAGCGATGCGTTCATTCCTCCAGGGTGTAGGCATGCAACAAAAGGTCAGACATCCTACAAAAATGTCGAGCAGGGAGGACAAAATTAGATCAATAATATTCTGTAGCTTGCAGAAAAAATCTCGTCTTCTACATCAGATTTGAATGGTAAAAAAGATTTATCGCCCAAAAGCACCAGTGTGTCGGATTACTCCTGGCCACGACGAGATTCCAAGGTCAAACTGTACACATTTTGGACTCTCCTCACGAAACTGTGCAAGAAAGAGTAGATGCGTCAAATACACGGACGAACACCCAGTAGTTGGCAAAATCCGCTCCACAAGCACTGCGCATTCCAGGGCAAAGTGTGTCAGCATTTAAGTTTTAGTGTTATTACTTACACTCCCGGAAATCGATTAGGGCATTTTAATTGGGTATGAGTCCGGGCTACTTAAATATTGAACAAATGCTAAGAAAATTGTAGTTGTGTACGTTTTTGCATTTTTCTGTTTTGCTTTGTAACATTGAAAATCAATCGGATACTTCAGAAGTTATCTTTGCTAATACCAAATCCAATCCATGTATGAAGTTTAGATGTTACTTTAGTTTCGATAACTAAATTACACTGTAATCTAAATAGATAACAAAAACTGGTTCGTTGTATATAAGGATTTGCATAAAAACCTAAATACTAAATTCTCGGAGTGGGTTTCTTAAAACGCACCCACATGAAAACGCACATAATTTATAGCTCACACATCTTGGAGGAAATAAATGTCGCGCATAAAAAACCGCACACTGAAAATCCGAAATAAATAAGATTAAAGTAAAGCCAAAATCCGTATATTTTGTCCGATAGAAAAAAATCTGAACTGATTAGGAATAGAACCTTTTTGTGGCATCTATAAAATGTTTTATATATGTATAAAGTTATATATCTGATATCTTTGTATTCGTGTACTTTGTATATTTTATATAAGTTAGTAACTATGTCCTATCTCTTACGCTTTATTATGTACATTGTCGTTCATAAGGCAAAGTTTAATGTTATACAATGTAAAGAGAGTCATACATCAAAAAGCAATTACGCGCTATTCCGTTTATATATGCGATGGTACTGGACATCCCTTAGCTCTGGCTATAGTTTAGTTGCCCCGCCCTTTCGTTTACTATGCTAATAGAAAGCTACTGCTCATTTTACGATCCATTTATCCTTTAGCAAAAGAATTTTCCGACGCATTGCCGTCGACTATATACTCTACATATAGATACACCACCCATGGATCGTATAACAAGTGCATTTGACGAACAAATGTTTTCCTAGTGCAGAAAGATAACCCGGTGGGATGCACACAAACACCATGAAAAACATTTTCAGAAAATGCGAAAAGGTAGCACTTTCTGAAAATGTTTCGTTACACAAGCTTTCTCGTATAACCTTTTTTATGCACTCAGAGTGAAATTTAGAGTGCTTCTATATTATTTCTACGAACTTTTACCGAAATGCAAACTTTCCGCACAGAATAATATAATTTTCAGGAAAATTAATTATCCAGCTACGTCGGCGCGCTTGTCGTTGGCATAATGAAAATATTTCTTGCTACACCAAAAACAAAACAATTCCGGATTATAAAAACGGAAGTCATGTTATGAGGGATAATTATTACAGCAACTTCATAAGATAAGCTTTTTTGCATAATATTAAAGTATTAAATTCTACAAATTTATGAGCGTATTTTTATTTTAAATATATCTGTGAAAACAAAATTTGCCGTATGCGCTCAAGAAGTCTTATATAATTCTAAAAGAAGGTGCAATAAATTGAACTGTTTATTGTCTGGGGAATTATATAATGTGCTTACACAGTATAATGTATATAAATGGGTAGGAAAATATTGTGTACATTTAATTTATTGCGTGTGGAAATGGGGAATTGCGCGCATTTAGAAATAATAAATGCGATTCGTTTACGTGAGTTTGAATTTATTCGTAGGGACGTATTAAGTGATAACTGATAAATTGTGTGTTTTAGGTTTTAGGGTGGTTGATAAATACAGTTTTAATATTTCAACGAAATTTCTTGTGCTGAATTGATAAAAATGTTTCAGAAAGCTTTTGAGGAGTCAGCTCTATAAACAACCAGAGCATATGGATGGTATAATGAAAATAAAAATGTTTTGGAAGTGGTCAAAGACTTGCCTCGTTCTGAAAAAAACGTTGCTGTAGAAATGATTTGCGTTGCCTAAAGTGATCAAAACTGCTTGAATCGAATTATTATGGGTGACGATACATGGGTCTAAATACGAAGTGCAAACTACACAACAATCGGCGCTTTGTGGGTGAGCCGAAATCGAAAAAACGGCGCCAAAGTCTATCGAAAATAAAAGTCGTTATCACTGTTTTCTTGAACTTTGCACCACGATAAAGCAAGTATTGCGATGGATTATTTAAATATTCTCGAGCAGGTACAGTATTCATAAGATCTGGCACCGTGCTACTTATTTTGTGTTCTTTCGGCTAAAATGACCACTACCACTCATTTTTTAGTTATGTGGGCTTCACTTCTATATAAACATTATACGAGTTTAATTGACAACCTTCAAAGCTTCAAACCTCCCTTCAAGAAAACATTGACAAACATACTGTACACACTGATATGGAAACGGTGGTCTTAGTATTTCACAAAGTAAAACTGAATTTGTTGTGTACACGAGAGAAAGCAAGGTTCAAGCTTTCTCTCTGTATCTTGGTACAACGCCAATCCGCCTTCTACAGCTATATCGGTGTTTGTATCGACTCCAAACTATCCGAAAAACACTATAATAAGTAGACGATAAATAAGCAGAACCTGATGGGTTGCTCACCCTTTCTCTTTATGTTAAAAATATACAAAGCAACGATTCGAGCTGTCATCGAGTACGGTACGCCTTTATAAATATCTCAGCGACTCGAATGCTATGATTGCAGTGCATTCAATGGCGAGCCCTTCGGATCTATTTGGGTATATCACGAAGAACCCTCAAAGGCTCGCTCGAAGTTCTATTCATCTTACGACTACAGCAAGTAGCAAAACATTACTTCGTTAAATCCATAACTGGTCCTGGTGGGTTGTACGACAATTGACAGAAAAACTGTTGACCGAAAAATAGATGGCCGTAAAACAATTGGCCTAAAAACAATTTTTAAAAACATAAAAAAATTATGTTAATAATGTTATCAAATGGCATTTTTTTTGTTACGCCTCAATCTATTTTTAATATTTTTTTATATATTATCTGTTTCTCAGTTTTGCCAAAAAGTATACTGTAGCCATGGTACATAAGATTTACAGAACACCTAAGCCGACCTTTTCTTGTTACTTTTAGTAGAATCGCTGATAACACAACCAACTAAGGAATCACATTCACCGGGTCCACATTGTCGACTATGGCGACTACGAGACGCATATTCTGTGGATCATTACTCGAGTGGACATGATCCGCAAACTGCAGCAAATAGGCATTAGGACGAAAATATACATACGTGACATAACATACTTGCATCATGTCAATAGAATTCAGAACCACTTGTACGAATTTATGAATTCTTACGTTGCAATAATATAATTAAAGTCGAGTCCACATTATAACACAATAATATTGTTGTTGTTTTTCTTTGGATTCTATTTCTTGGCTCTATTTTGTAATTCCAAACAGTTTTGTAGCAAAATATTTCATAGGTTAACTTATTAACTATGTACACCTATACAGTTTTATAACAAAAAAATCCAAAATGCTCTTTTTTACACATTTTCACAAACAAACATTTTCTAATGTTTTTTAGAAAATATATTAAATTTGTTTTAAAATATATTCAATTATGGCAACACAAAATATAATATTTTGTTTTAAAAATCCAATTTTTAAGTTAAAAAAAAAATGTATCGAAATGTAAAGTGTGGTTAAAAAAAATCAAATTACAGTTTTATCATTTATTAAAGTTAAAAAAACATCTTTTTACAATTTATTGAAAAAATAAAAGTTTTAAAGTTGACCATACTTATTTTTTTTTACAAAAGCTTGAATTTTTACAAATTTGTCAAAAAATATTTTTTTATAATGTAATAATATTTAATATTGTGGCATTTTTTTGATAAATCTGTTTTTTTTTTGACAATACTTTGAATTTTTTAAAGAACTATAAAATTGGTCTTTTTTTGCCAAACACTGAATTTTTTTTTGACTAAACGAACAATTCCTGTTTTAAAAGTTGTACCATCAAGGTTTTATTTTTACAGTTTTACTAAACAAAAAGAAGAAAACAAATTAAAATTTTATGCAATTGATTCCATTTCTGTTAAGTGGAATCGCCAAATTTGTGACTGACGAAGTTGTATATTATTCTTGATTTCGCTTGTAAATCGCATTTGACAAATGACTGTGGATTCATCAAAATGATCGAAGATGTCCAATAGTTTAAGTGTATATGAAAGGAGGTAAGCATCGATTACAACCAGAAATAAAAAAAATGTTTTGGGTGAGATGCGACGTGTTGGCAATAGAGACGAATTAGATACATACAGTCAGTCTCTTAAGTCATCGTACAGTGCATTTTTATTGCTATTTAAAAGTTTTTTATTGTGTTTAGTAACTACTTTTTTAAATATATCATTTATATGTGATGATACCATTATTAGATATACCAATAAGTCATTATAAGCTTTCAATTTTTATTAAAAGTATAGAATTTTGAAGAAAACCACAGACAAAATATGCTTTAAAAGTGATAGTACAGATAGAATTTAATTCGCAAGATGGGGTACTGTACAGAGTTTAATATTTTGTGGGGTATCCCTTACTCCCGATAATAGAATAGAGGTTTCGAGTCACATTTTCATCAAAAGAAAAACATTATTCTTGTAGAACTTACTTTAGGTCCGTTTTATTAGAGATCTTCCGTGTGCGTATCTTCCTCTCGAGTTTATCCCACAGATAACCTCGGGTAATTGAGGTGGAGTTTTCATAGGAGGAGAATGCTTCACTGGTTTTGCTTCAAAATATAAATATACACATATGCTACTCGCCCGTTATAGCCACTTCTTTTAAACGTTCGCCGAATTGTAGATGGTAACACTATTTTGACTGTATCTAATTCAAGCGCAGAAGATGAAAGAAGGTGGAGCATTTTTATTTGTTTTGTGTATTACAAACCTTTTAATTAAATATTGTACTGTAGATCTTGTTCTGCCAACGATTCTTGATATCTCTGATTATTATAATAATTCTCTCTTTTTCAAATATATATTTTATTTTTTTAATATTTCGCATAAATCCGTAATCTGATGATTTTACTTTGTATATATTATATTAATTTTTACTTCTATTTATTAATTCTTTTCCAAGAAAAAGTTACAGTCTTTTGAACGCTCGATCTACAAAAAAAAAATACCGTGCGGCGAGAAAGCTTTAAGCTATGTGTTGTTTGCCGTGACCTTACATAGTTCACAAACTCACAATAACAAAGATGGCTCATTAACACGACTAAACTATTAGTCCGAAAAAAGTGTATGTACTATTGAGGGCACAACTTGTATCCGCTTCGGCTCGAAATCTGGATAAAATACAATTAGGGTCAAGGTCAAAGGCGACCAAAGGGACACACCCGAATCCAAAATGGGTATCACCACTGTAGATTTTTTTAACTGTTTTAAAAGATGCTTTGAAACATCCCAAATATGAGGCAAAAAGTCTAATCATTTAACACGTTTCAAACTTCAAACTCATTTTTTTTAAAAAATTATTATTCAGAACGAGTAGCAGAAAAAAATATTAAAATTTATAAAATCCTCCATGTGGTTCACTTGCTACAGTCATGTAGATTACATTACATTTCAAATTTAAATTTCACCAGTTATACTGCGTGCCGCAAAGATTCTCATATTCAACATTCCTCGGGAGAAACGCTGCAAAGTGTCGCCATTAACATACTTAAATATATGCTAAAAACCTACCCCAAGTATTATGTGTCTACCACATTCTTTTGACCGTTATAGAGGTATTGATTCTTAAGGTTAAAAAGGTTGTGCTTAAGGTTTCAAATTATAGATACAATAAATGTACATAATTTTTTAAAAAAAGTTCTGTATTAGAAAAGGGTGTGGTATCAATGTTCGGGGCTTTCAAATGAATGGGTATTCTTCTGGCCATCAATAATTGTATATTAAAACCCACCACAAACACATACAATATTGATTTTAATTAAAAAATAACAAACTTAAACCCCTATTTCTCCTTAAAGGGAAGAACATCTGTTTTAGACTCGGGAGGTCCACCCACCTCCTACAGCGAGGATTAATGTGTTAATCAACAAGCTGACCATGTTAAAAGTCTCTTGTATTTGTTTTTTATATAAAACAATTATAAACTAATTTAATTAAAATCCGAAAAAAACGCAATCGCCCAGTAGGTATATTATCTCTACTACATCTGGATTTCGTTGAGTATGCGTTAAAGAAAATAAAAACATACAAAACTCATAAAGTATATGCACGACGATTCGTTTGCGTGTGTCTACCATGAACAATAAAAAAAGTTTTCATATTTACCGCTGGCTGTTTATTTTCCATTATACTAATGATTTTACCATTTTGTTTTTCTTATAAAGGGGGAAATTGTTAAAGTTTTATATCATGATGTTCTGTCGCATGTCGCACTGAAGATATACATTGAAGAGGTTATTATTTGAATATAATAGTATCTTGAAATATAATGAAATTGAGAATATAATTATATTCAATTAAATGACATTCATGCCAAATTTGTAGGTAACATAAGTTATATAATTTGTGTATGTATGTCACTCAAATAATCCGTAATCTAATTCAGTGTAATTCAGTGTATATACAAATTAATTGAAATGCAAATGCTCATTTACAGTAAATTAAGCACGTGTATTGTCGCACCCACACAAGCACACCAAAATATAGGTCACATCTCAAAAAAGCTAACTACGCGCGTGTATTAAATCCTGACAGTAGCTTTCGTTTGCATATAACCCACACACATTTGTTGTTTAATGTTTAATCAGTTTAGTCGCAGTATAAGCACGAGCTTTTGTGCGTTAAAAGCTCTCACACAATATGAGTGTTTGTTTACCGTATACGCTTCGGTAAGGTTGACGTGCGTGCAAACACATAAATTCACACAGTTTACTGTTGATTTACGACTAATGGGACGTGAACGATTGCATGTGACAAAAAAAACTGATTAAATGCACAATGCGCATGTATTTCGATGCAATTTCAATTTGTTTGGTCACATTCGAAATGCTGAAATAATTCAAAAAAACTTTTAATAAAGAGTTCAAACTAAAGAATTTTATTATAACAACTTGGACACATATTCTAACTACCCGTTTTCTACGAATTAACTGAAAGTCCTTCCTAACAATAATTGAACCATTTAGATTGTTTAAAACAATATCTCTGCTCTTTACAAATTAAATTAAATGTATATAATTCAGTTTGTGCACTTACCTCCGTCGACGTCGACACACACGCTGCCCGGGCAACAGTGCTCGTTAGACGTGCATCGTTTGCCATAGCAAGGATCCTCATCGGCGATCGGCTCATCCTCTTGGTAGCCGTCATTCTGTAAATTTGTAATTCATGTTATTCAAGCTATAATTGGTCGTTTGCAATAGTTAGATGTATATAATAGACATTTAAATGGAAAATTGGTTATAGGTATAATGTAGAATACATGCTATACTATATTAGTACACATAGGTAATATACTCTCTATAGGGAGTAATACTAAGGTAGAATAATCAATAATTCTATATAAAAAATAGTATTATATACATCTTTATTTAACGATTTCATTATTTATGACAGGTGGTGCGTGCTATGTGCGGCTTTTTATATCGTGGTAACGGGACATTGTTGTGTTTTGAAGATGCTAAAATGTATTGTGTGCGTGTGTAATGTAGTCATGTTGAAGCGTATATGCGTGCTGTGTGTATAGTCATTTTCAATATAGACTCTAATGTGTATCGTATATTTGTTTTTTTATTAGAATTTTGTTTATCCAATAGGAACAAAAAGACTATCTGTGTGTGAAATATGCCAACCCATCATATCATTACACGCCTCAAGAACATTTGCAAATTGTGTTTTTTTATTTTATTTTCGAAAAAACCTGGTTTAGTACGAGCTTTTCGACCATTTTACGTTCGCCATAATCGTCCAATAAATGAATAACAATGCGTACAAAATTTGAAGAAAGTTCTTGTATCTAGTTGACCTACGTCCATACAAGATTCAAGACTATCGTTTGCGCTGCAAGTTCGCTCAATGGGCTCAAAGGCCCAAAATACCCTATATCTTCCGAAATGATCCTGAACAGGCTGTTACTGTCAAAGGTTATCGATACCGCGAGATCATAACTCACTTTTTGGTGCAGCAATTTAACGACCTCGGGTTTGACGAACTTTCTTTTTTCAGCAAAATGGAGCCACATGCCACACAGCGCACCTGAACATCGCTCTGCAGTATACTTTTTTTGAATTGGCTCTCGTGGTCACACGATTGAACTCTTTTAGGCAAATATTTGCAACGGTATAGGCGCCAGAAATGCTCGAAAATTGAACGAAAATTTGAAGGCAGCCGTGAAAGCCACATGCCCGAATAATTTTTTATCATTCTTTTCAATCATTTGATTAGGTATTTTATTTTATTTTAAATTAGAATTACTTGAAGTCCCTACGAACTAAATTATTTCAAACAAAAATGTTCTAGAGGAATTTGGAATAGCATCTTCTTCGTCATTCATCTTTAGCCTCTTCTCTAATTTAATTATCAGCGTTTCTTCAAGCATGAAAGCATGAAAATTTAAGCCATATTTTTTATATTTTTATGTTTCAGCCAGAATAGAGTACGTCTTGGCTCTGATGCTTGAATAAAGATGGTTGTTTCATAAGCTTTCCAACTAAAATGGCTTTGGATTTAAGTTCTTCTGTTCCATTTCAAAAGCATCTGAGAGCTCTTCTTCAGCCGAATGTATGGAGCTCTTTAAGAAGGATTGAGTAAATTATTTTTATTATTATCAACTTGAATTGTGATTTGGGTCAAATCATACGCCTCAAATTGTAATTTCTTTGTTTTTATTTGCATTCAATTGTTAATTGCGGATTGTTGATGGCGCTTTAGGTTTTTGTTTGATGTGCCAAGAGACCCAGTATTTTCAAACCCTAACATTGTAGATTATTTTTATGCGACTATATCTTACAAGGGATTAAAGAAGAAACCCATGAAAATGTCATCCACGATAAGAGAACTCCTAAGTCTCGCCAAATAATTATTTTTCAATTAAAAAAAGATAGCCTCGATCCGATCATTCATTCGGGTCATAAGGGAAAAGTCCCGGAAAATGTCCCGAATTTTACGACCTTACGGCTTTTATTACAAATTTCTTGACATTTATGACAACAAATTAAGGTTACCTATTTATTGGGATTCGGAAAATATGAAATTTGTCCTTTTTTTTAAATAAATATATATCAAATATCAAATAGTACATAATATTTAGAACCTCCTGAACGAAGGGTTTATAGAACGGATTTAAGTGCTCGTAAAACCGTAGAAGAGTATGAGTGTGATGAAGCGATTGCTGGCAGATGAGAAGTCCGGTGTTTTCAAATTTAGCACTTTATGGGGATCTCACCAAGTGTGCATTTTTTTAAGTATAACTAATAAAAATAAAAATATGTCCTTCAAATTCGAGTACTATGAAGGCGACAATATATCGATATTGGAGAATAAATGTATAACTTTGGATTTCTGAATAAATTCCGGGAATTAAATGATTTCGAAAGTAAATAGCAAGCATGATCTTGGGAAATAGTTATATTTATATCTAAAAAATTCAGTTAATTTTTATTTAAATCTTTGAATTGAATGCTGTTTTTGTCTTAAACAAAATAGTTTTATACAAACTTCCTTTAACATAGGATACTTTTTTAACGTCCCTAACGTGTACATTTGCATTCAATCTAGGATGACTTGATTGAATGAACATTTCTACATGAATCGATTACAAATAGTATTATAAGTTGCACAAATACATTATATATTGAAGTATTTACCAATTTTTACAGTTAGTGTAAAAATAATAATAATAATAAATAATAATAGTCTTATATTTTACAAGAAAACTATCCTTCCTTGGTAGAAAGACTATATTTCAAGTTGGTTTTGTTTCCACAATTTCACAATTGTGTATCAAAATGATAAAACAAAAAGTGGTTTTATTCTTCTTTATGTGTTAAATATAAACTCTAAAAATATTTCCTAACCTCAACACACCTTAATGCAGTAGGCGGTCTCCTCACCTTAAGAGGAGAGATTGTTCAAAGTTAAACCATTTTTTTAAAAGAAAATTGCAATTAAAGAGGTTAAGGTAAGGTTAGGATTATCAATATATGTATTGCTTATATTTCTATTAAACTTTAATGAAGTGGACAAATTACATGTTTTCATGGAAATACAATTAATTTAATATAAAGGGTGGGCCATCTATTGGTACGTTTTTAAAAATGCGATCAAATGAGCATACATTGATATTTTTTATTAATTTT
>JANSTU010007189.1:0-16723 GCA_027564075.1 Bolitophila hybrida
ACTCTGTAAAGAGTTCATCCGCCACCGTGCTACATTGCTTACCTGGTAATAAGCAACGCGCTCAAAATTCGGTTTGCTCACACATAAAAACACGTCTGCACTCGCCGACGGTTGGCGTCCGAATCTCAAAGCTGGTGTGGAAATATGTTAACATTGGATCATTTCATATGATATCAATTTCCGCCAAACTCCAGCAAGATATATATAATATATAATAATAATATATAATATTTTTCATTAAAATTAATTTAGGATCATGTAGTATTTTGCATTTTCCCAAAAACCATGTTGACAACAATGTAATTGGACAAGTAAATAATACTAATCAGGAGCGTTGATTTTCACTTGATGATACTTTCTATCTATCCATTCAAAATGGCTCGTGGTCAGTCTACAAATTGTAAGCTAGCAGATAAAATAATAGAGCAATTCAAAAACGAAACTTCGTGGCATCCGATTGCAAACAATTTAGAATTGCCCAATACAAAAGTGTACGATACACATGCAAATGTAATTCAAAATGGAACAATTTATCCTAAACCAAAATCTGGTCGTATTACTGGGGTTAAACAACTAGATACGCGAGTATTGCGAACGTAAATGGGTTATACAGTCCGATGATTAACCAAATCAACCAGAAGAAATTGACATTTAAATGTGGCAAAAGAACGCTTGAATTAGGCAATGGCAGTCCATACATTAGAACGATGAATGGAAATTTGAGGTGTTTTTTTTTTCGAACAACTCAGTGATTTGCTCGAAAGACGATGTATTTTATAAAGATTGCTTTCTAAAAGCCCAGACCTCAATCCAATTGAATCTCTCTGGGGTATCATTAAGAAAATGCTTTGAAATTACCCTCAGAGAACAGGCGAAGGATTGAAGACTAAGTTCACAGAAATTTGCGAAAGCTTTGATGCAAATATTTGTAGGAATGCCTGACAGAATTGGGGAAAATGTTAAGCAAAATAGCGATTTAACAAAATATTAAATAAATTGTCCGATTTAATTCTTGACAAGTAGGCTTTTGTATCCGATTACATTAAAAAAATACATGATCCTTAATTATTTAAAGGGGAATTGTAGTTAGAATTAATCTGGCATTTTAAAACAACAAAAGTTCTATTCTCTGAACTGCTCTTAGAAAATAAAACAAAACAAATCATTCTTAACCAAACTTTTTGTAATTCGTGATTGTGTCCATCGCGTTAGTTTTCCTGCACTATTTAAAAGTACATTTTAACATTTTTGCGAGTGTCCGAATATTACTGTAAGTCCCTACGAAGTCTTAAAATATGATGAAAATCTTAAAATGTGTATTTTCCTAGTCTGTTTGTTCAGTTTTATGCTATTCACCCATTATTACTGACCAAACCAAAATTTTGTGATATTCAGAACAGAATTTATAAATTGAAGTAAAAATAAGTTTTTTAATGAACGATTATAAGCATTTACGTTATTATACTATCTAATATGAACTAATTGGCAATTTTTAGATCTAAAACATCTGCAATTATTTATTCAGATAATTGAGAGAAATTGTTCAATATATTAACAAATATAGGGCCATCCAACACTATGCTAATCCAATATTTATTATTTTAAAAAATAATGAAAATCGTCATTTGTGAAGGTTTCATGGATTAGTTTTAACAAGTTTGGGTAAAGAGTCACCTCTTATTTCCCTCTTTTGAAGCTCCTTGATAATTAGATCAAGTCAACGAATTTAATTGCAAAGTCTGTACAAATGGAAACTGATACTCAATAGAGATAGTGTCCAATTTTAAAATATAGCAAATATTCGTGTAGCCAAAACAGCGAATAAAAAAAAAAAATAGTTTTCAATAGATTTTAAATAATCTATTAAAAAAAAGCGGAATTGGTATTCATTCAAACACACACAAATAAATGTTATTAAAATTCATACAAAATAAAATCAGCTTCTATTTATGACTTCGAATTTGCATATCTGGCAGAACGGAGCTCATCTCGTGTCAAAACTCCACGCAAACACACACTAACAAAACGCACACCTTCGAAACAGGTGGAATACGCAGTGTGGCCAGCGAACGTTTCAACGTATGCGTGTACACAAGAATGCCAAAAGTCATAAAAAAACAAACTTTTTTTTATTTTGTAATTTAATTATCATTTATTGTGTGGTTTAATTGAACTTTACAAAGGAAATCACTATAATATTGGCTTTCTCACTCTTAAATGAACAAAATCTATGGCCCTGAGGGCTGTGTGTGTGTGTATGTCTGTTTATATAATTGTTTGTAATATATTCCATATATATTAAACATTTTGTTGTTGTTGTTGTTTTAGTGAATGGACGTAATTGTACGTTTCATGCAATATAGTAAAAGTGCCGTTGGTCTAATCTAAATAAACCCGAGACTAACTAAGAACGCACACTTGAGTTCAACTTAAGAACACACAGAACACAGCATAGATTTAAGGTTATGCGACTTTAAAAAAACATGCAATATTAAAAATTTGTGTATAATATCTATTGATCACCGCTTAATTAATTTACTTGTATCTATCTAAATTGGTGTGTGTGTGTGTGTGGGTGTGTTAATTACGAAGCGCAATGTACATTAAATGTTAATTGCATGTGAGTTTATAAATGTAATTATTTATATAAAATAACTACATTAGGCGCACAGATACCAAAAAAAATGTACGATTTTTGTTGTATATAGTATTACATTTAGTTAATATTCATGTATTTTATATTATATTGTAATGTATAAGTGGAATTAAATTCGCGTTACTATTACTTTTGAAACTATGGTGAATACACACCAATTTATACACACTATATTTAAATATATAGTTAAATACTATAAAAATTTTGTGATTATATATAATAAGTGCTGCTGAGCCAACTACCCATTTTTATCGATAAGATATAGAAGATAAAATTATTTTTTATAGCTTTTAAAAGTTCGGCTTGCAGCATCTCTTTCGGAAATATTTAATTTCAGAAACATTGTGTGGCGGTAAGTTCGAGAGTGGCAAATTCATGTTTATACTAACTTCATCGTAGTTTTTGGAATTCGGCGCTAGCTCGGCACTGTTCGTCGGAATCTGCTGTTGCTGCTGGAGAGAAAGTGACAGTGGCGGTGTGGTCACATCGGATGGTCTGCGACCCAGTCTGGGTGCACCGTGCGGCGATGTTCTCTGCGAATTGCTTCGGCTTGAATGCTGCTGCTGCTGCTGTTGTTGTTGGTGGTGGTGGTGGTGTTGCGTGGGATGCAAATTTCCACCGCCGCCGACACCGCTTCGATTTGGACTCGCTGGGCGGCTTTGCACTGGGGACGAAGGTTGGCTTAATGGTGATGTGGATACCGGCAAAGGTATAGGCAAAGGTATAGGCTGTAAACGAAAGCAAAAGACAACGACAGTAAGTTTAGATTTTTAAAACCGTTTATTTCGGCGTTTTGGTCTCACTTCTAATGATGGAGGTGGATAGCTGGCGTGCATTATGCCATGACGAAGTGTCCATCCGATGGCAGTGGGTGGTGGTGCTACTCCAAAGTCCTGATTTAAAGCTAAACTGTGTGGCATCATTTGTGTGAGTCCATCAACAGTCATTGGAGGCGGTATATTCGGATCTGACGGATGCATCTATAAGAATAGAATAACGGATATTATAAATCTGTCATTGGTTAATTTATAAACTTATTAAATTACCTGTGAAATTGAATTTGGAGGAAAACCCATGGGTATCATTATTCCACCGGGCAGTTGCTGTTGTTGTTGTGCCAGCATATGCGAATGCTGTTGCTGTAGAGTTTGTGGCGGCGGCGAATGTATTGGAACTTGCATCGGTTGTTGATGATGCATAGGTGGGGGTTGATGATGTTGGTGTAATTGTTGCGGCGATGTCTGCGTTGTCATTTGTTGGGTAGGCGGAGGAGACTGTTTCGGTGGTGATGGCGGCGGAGATGTTTGTTGCTCCTGGTCTTTTGTTGTTGGCGTCACAGGCGTCGTGTCTAGTTTTGCTTTCTCTTTCTCTTCCTGTTCCTCCTTTGCTAATTTCTCTAGTCTCTGTTGCTCGAGTTTCGGTTGTTCGAGTATAGAGTTGCAGTCACTAATCTTCGTATAGATCAGACCGCATTTCATGCGTTGCTCAAATGTAAAAATTGGATGATGTGAGGCCATCGTATAGACCAACATCAATTCTTGTAGCGGATCCACGTCCTTGTCAGGCTCGTCAAATGTAAAAAAATCACGTTCGCCCCAGTTGTCTAGCGTCTGATACAGTTCGGCCACCAACTGACGACTGCACACTCTGATCATGGCCAAATAAAGGGCCATTTTTCTTCGAATCTTAAGATCGGTCGGTTCACCCGCTCGACAGGATGCAACATCGGCGGCCAACTCGACCGGATTGTTAACACGCAACTCGATGCTACGCAATTCCTGAGAGTCGCGGCGTCCCAATTCCTCTAGACTCGTGCCCAGGAACCGCAGCTCGAAGGGCAGGCACATGTTTATCAGCGTGTACATCGCATCAATCCGCTTATAACTCTCTAACCCTCCAAACCACAAGACAACGTCCTCCTTACAAGTCATTTCCAGAAACACATTGATCACTTGCTTTTTCTTTGTGGTTTTTCCTCGGTTTTGCCGCTCGTTTTGGCCGCAATTCGTTAGTTTTGTATATGCGCTCGGCCGCCGGGCATCAATGCATAGCACAAGATCAGTGTTTTGGATCAGTTGGAACGCAGAATGTGGTAGAAAAAATGGATTAAGACACACTCAACTGGGTATCCATTTAACTTTTGACGACAACATCAGTGTTAATTTTTTTCGGCCATTTTTCGAACATTGCGAAAAAATGTGTGGCTCTTCGGTGTTATTTTTGCGTGTGTGTGTGTGCGCTGTCGAGCGTCAGTTTTCGAATAGCGCGAAAGCGTGATTGTGTGCTCAATGTTCGTTCGAAAAATCATGGCGTCGTAATTGTGTGTTGCTCAGTTAGAGGTCGGCGCTTTAATTCAAATACATATTTTAATTAAAGTATTTTTTCATCATATCGTGTAAAAGCCTAATTTACTTAAACATTATTAAACCTTTTATTTTCGCAATGAAAATGCTGGTATTTATTGAACCGACTTTGAATGTGTCTTTGGTAAGAGAAATGATCTACAAAAATATTTTTTTAAGTCTTTCACGTTTATATATCTCAAGAAAGCTGATCCTTTAATCTGTGTCTCTAACTCCAAAACTTTTTTTGTCTTACGCACCAGATGTTGAGAGCTATCGTCGTTTCCTTTCGTGTCAGTTGATTTATGAGTCGATTATGATTAAATTATCATCATCTTGAATTAACATTGTACTTGGAAACACATACATATCTAGCATTATCGAATAAGCGATGATACAAATTTACCATTCACGTTTGGAGTAATTTCTAGTAACAATAGGATTAGTCAAAAATTAATTATATTTAAATAAATAATAATATTTTATGTGTTTACAGTATCCAATCAAAAAAAAAAAACCTCACAAAATTGCAAATAAAAGCTTTTTTATTAATAAATTCTTCTAAATACACGTACGTTTAATTTAATCGTGTTTACAGAAGTGTTATAGTTGATAATTTTAATTAATTGCCGCGCAAATCTAAAAACCGTCATCATCGTCTTCGGCCATTTCCTTGGCCAGCTCCAAATCCTGTTGTTCACGTTCACGACGCTCTTCAGCACTCTCCAAATCCTTGCCATATGACTTCGGTGGATAGCGCATGGCCTTCACACTCTGATTGTGCAAGTCCAAACAGAATGAGATACGCTGATGGAACGCCAATTGTGGCTCGCGCGTACTATAAATGTCCGTGCTCTCCTTGCTGCGCATAAATCCCTTTGCTGGATCCAACGATGCCTCGATGACTCCGTCACGAATTGCTTTGGCCACAATGAACTCAGCATCCTCGGCCGAGTCCAATCCCAGTTTCTGAGCAATATCCTGTGGTGAAATTCGAGAGTACGACAATCCAATCGATCGAATGGCCGTTTTGATGACGTTGTGACGCAGACGAATGATCAGTGTATACGAATTATCTTGCTGGAATTTCGGGCTAAAGTTTTCAAGTACCTCTCCGAAACGTTGCAGGTTTCCCATGCGAACGGCCTGCGTGAGCTGGAAATACGGTGCAAGCGAACGGCGTAGAGCAGCTTGTCGGAAGATCTGTCGCTCTGGAATGTTACCCAGTAGCAATTCAACGACAATAATCAACTTTTGCACAGTCTGTCGAAATCCAACGGCTGCATTCTGTGGAGCCTTTCGCAGAGCCTGCACCAAATGTTTGTGGGCATCACTGTACTCCAGTTTGGCACCCTTTATACGACCCAAATAATACAGAAAACGCGCCCACTCATTGTTACTGGCCGTTTCGGGGAACACCGACTTTTTGACCAACTTGTCTGCCTGATCGTACAGTGAATATTGTAAGTAGTTGCGTAGCAAACAGTTAATAATCACAGCCTGTCCTTCGTAGTCGTTGCGGAGTGTAGCCGTTCGGAGACGAGCATGTAAAAAGCTTCGAATAGATTCTAGTTTGCCGTTCAGCTCGGCCACACGAGAATGATAGAAATAGCTCTTGGCCGCAATCAAATCGAGACTGCGACGATTCTGGACGACAATTTTCTTCATCAGAGATTCCGAACACTGGTCGGCCTTCACTAGTTCTGCACTGTCCAAAAGACGTAGCAAGCTCAGCAGTTGAATGTAAGCATCGACCTCGGGCACCGGAGATTTTGTGACAATTCGTGCGCGTGGAATTTCTGGTTCAGTAACACCAGCTGGTAGAGGTTCAACGAATGCATTAATGGCATCACGTTCTAGACCCGCTGGATACAATGATGTGGTCAAACTGCGCAGCACGATCGGATTCAACTTACGGCGAGTACTTGGCAAGGAACGTAGAACACGCAAAATGAAACGAGGTTCCTTACTGACAACGGCTTTCTCAATCTGCCGGACGTGATCACGGATCTCTTGAACAGTCACCAAGTCAACATCTTTCTTTAGGTTTTCTGGATCTTCGATGGTCAAATCACCTGTCTCCATGTCGACGTCTTGAACAGCAGGTGAATCGGATTGGCCGCCCATTGCTAGAAGTTTTATAGCTTGTAAGTTTTTAGATGAGTTTGCTTTGTAAATGATTTTATTTGCAATGCACAAAAGAAGGCTGTCAAAAATATGTCGAGTAATAATGATGGCGGCGGTGTTGCTCAATTCGAAGTCGCCGTAAAACATAAACTTGTATTTCGAAATTAGTTTCGGCTCTGGGTGCCCAGTATATAAAATGTATATGACGAGAGGCAATTTGAATGGAGTGTATTAGTGGCGAACAAATTAATTAATTAATTAAAACAAATTAAATTAACCTTATCATATATGTAAAATTAAAGTAAATATTGTAATGGATAATTTTTAGCACACAATGTGTGTCTACAAACTGCGTCTGCCACTTGCGAAATTGAATTCTCGGCAACTTTGTCTTTATGTATTGTTTTTTAAACATCAGTCTACAACAAAACATTGCCACTGTTACCTTGTATCTGTTGCATTATCGTTTATCGAATTTTCAATTTTCACTACATAATAATATTTGTTGTTATTCCTTTTTTCTAGATCAAATCAACGACTTTTCTTATGCTCACTACATAATAGTATTTAATCTACGACTATTGTTGCAAGGATAATTTTGTGTTATCGTATTTGAATAAAAGCTGTACTCTTATTAAGTCGAAATTGTCTTTATACCTGATCAACAATTTTTCTCGCAGCGATCTCTCTGAGCGAAATATTTGTATCGCCTAATACTTAAAATGTGCTCGAAAAGTGCTTAAAACCTTCGAGTTTTTCTTAAAAAGAGAGACGTAATTCTAGCAAAAATCGAGCATTTTTCAAGCGGAGACGATATTTGAGCAAAATCGAGACGTAAGCGACCATTATGAGAGCGAAATTCGAGTGTATTGCGGGCGTTTTGCAAGAATAAATTTAAAGGACCTTTTTATAAATAAAAATAATTAATATAGATTATGTTAAAAAATATATTTATATTTAATCAAAATTAATTTGTGTGTATACAATATTTACATATGTATGTATATTATGAGTCCTTATGTTCCTTGAAATGTACAGCCGCATCCAATTCAGCTGATCGTTACTGCTCGTCCAGAAGTGTCAGTGTCTCCAAGCCTTTTCAACCTTCAGATAGCAGAAACAGAAAACCTCAATTTTTCGTGCTCGCAGCGAATTCGCTTCGAGATATTTTTGCGAGAAAGCGCAACATACAAACATGTATATCACCCTCAAAATCAATGATATCAAATGAATCTTATAGAGTTTGTAGATTAATTTCAGATTTCGACGCAAAATTGGCATTATATTTGTCAAAAGAGCATTACAGCGATTTATTTTGTGTGTTGTGTATGTTTTTAAAAGCAAATTCACACAAATACACATTCGGTTAATTACAGTGCGATAATTCACAGTGCACAAAATCCGTTCATTATATTTCTCTCAGAATTTTGCAGGTAAGGCAGATTAAAAACATTCTAAGGGAAATTAGTGTTACCAGATCTCTACTGCGCACATTACGTCTCCGTTATACTTAATACTTTATGGTTTTACGCCATTTTAATTTTAGCGAGATCCCGCATAGAACATACTGCTGCGACGCACCCGCTTGTAATTCGTAAGAAAAGTTTTCTGATTTAAGTGTGTTTAAGTGACAAAGCCAGCTTAGGTCGATGCTAACCAGATATCCTTAAAGAATAAAGTCAAAAGAAACAGTCTCAACGTGGATAAAATGAGTAACTACGGACGTCCGCCGCCTCGGATAGACGGGATGGTTTCGCTAAAGGTAAGCGCATAATGGCGTCGCTACGTGCTATACATGTGTGTTACTGGAAATAATGCGTAGTTTATATATTTTTCACGAGATAATAAAAATTAAATCTCACTTTTTTGTTATTTAGGTTGACAATCTTACCTACCGAACCACGCCAGAGGATTTGCGACGTGTTTTCGAACGATGCGGTGAGGTCGGTGATATTTACATACCTCGCGACAGATTCACCCGCGAGAGCCGTGGATTCGCCTTCGTGCGGTATGTATTTCATTTTAAGCATGTTGAGGAATGCTTATATCTTTCTTTTGTTTGACATATAGATTCTATGACAAACGCGATGCTGAAGACGCACTAGAAGCCATGGACGGGCGTATGCTTGATGGCAGGGAGCTCCGCGTACAGATGGCTCGGTACGGTCGTCCGACCAGTCCACAGACAACACGTCGTAGTGGCGGCGGCAGTGGTCGTCGTGATCGGAGCAGGAGGTAACTAATAGTTTAGATGGTTTTTGTTTCCATAATGCAAGTATGATTTTGAATATTTAAGCAGATCACGTGATCGTCGTCGCTCGCGTAGCCGTTCTCGTGGACGTCGATCGTTTTCACGATCAAGGTCTCGCTCTGAAAGCAAGTCCTCGCGCGGACGCTCAAACAGTCCCGCCAAGAAGGCATCGGTCAGTCGAAGCCGTAGTAAGGGACGCAGCGCAAGCCGAAGCGTTAGTCGCAGTCACAGTCGGGATTAGAGCAGGTACATAATTCTTGCATTAAATGTTAGTATATTTTATTAATTCAAATTACTTCGTACAGGTTATCTTTGCCATCGACGACAATCCAAATTGAATAAAATCCATTCTTGCTGTTATAAACGTACCCGAATAAGGTATATAATTTAATCAATACAATAACAAAAAAGAGATTTTTTTTTATTTTATTAAACTACAAATAATAAAACTGCACCACTTCAAATTTAGCATCTCAATCCTATTTGCTAGTTTTCTGATCATATTCATTTTTCATAAGAATTAGTTTTATTCTTTCTTGAAATATACAATTCCTAATAATACACTGAACACACACACACACACAAACATCATGTAAAAAAATAAATAATTTTATACCGGATTTTTAAACGAGGATACTGAAACGACTCTATCGAACGTTTTTTTAATTTATATAATAATGATAATCAAATCCACTGTATTTTAAAATTCATAATAACTACAAAAAAACAAAAAATACCTATTAAAATGATGTTCTCTATGACCAATTGGAAATTATTTTTGTACGTTTTTCGATAGTTTTTTTTTTTTGTATAGATAGAATTGTTTTATTTTGTAATATTTTTAATAATAATAGCAATACATTTTTTTTTATCTTGGCGTCAGAGTACCGCAATGGGCAGTCTGAGGATGAACAAGTTTGAAGTTGAATGATATTAATGCTGAACTTGACCATCCGAATGGCTTCTCGAATGCGGTTACCCTGTAGCCGTTCTCCCGACAAACATATTATTAACCTGTATGTTTTAAATGCAGGCCGTTCCTGTTCCGGCTTAGCAGTAAATGCAGTCAGAGCAGAATGTATGCGTTTGAAATGATGTGTATTGGGAGAGAGAGGGCGTGCCGCGGTTCGTGAAGCTGCATTTGCAGAGCGAGGTGACGGCGGGGTGCGGTAGCCTGCGGTTGCTGTTTGCTGGGTGGACACATGGTGCGCTGAGTGCTGCTTTCCAGACCAGTTGCTGTTTGCTGAGCACACACACACACACCCACACATAAGTTGTACCGCACGGGCTATATGCACAAACGTTGCTTCTAAAAATTAAAATGTGGGTGTGTAAATATTTGGTTTATTAACCCTTTATTTACACATCTCTCACACTTATACATATTTACGTACCAGTAAACATGCTAACGGATAATTAAATCAATTTACGCTTGCTCGTATTCACCATAAAGATTAGAAAATTTACGAAAATCATGAATATTTTCTACAGAAAGTCTAAGGTGTACACGTCTTTTTGCAGTTATTATTACAAAAACATTTCAAATGTAATATTAACTATAATTGGAATACACCTTAAACTCGGGTTAGTATGCATTTCGCTAGAAAAAAAAACTATCTTGATATAGTTTATTTTTTACGAAAAACTCATGATATGTGCATCGAAATAAGAAGTCAGACCGAAAAATGATATAAAATTATAGTTATTGCTATAATACTTTTATCGAGATATTCGTAAAACAAAATTATTTTTTTTCATTTTCCATTAATTTTCAGATTTTTAATGCAACAAAGGTAAGTTTTTGTTTTATTTTCAAATTATAAAAAACTCTTCGAATTGAAATAAATGATTTTTTCTTTGAATTAATTATTTTTAATTGTTCTCAGTCAATTTAGCATTTTTAGCAAAAGTGGTCTTATCAAATAATATTAAGTTAAATTAAAAAAAAAACATTTATTAATTCGTTGGACAGAATAAATAATACATTTTTAAAGAGAGAGATAAGTAAAAGGGGTGAAAGAGAAGTGTCAAATCTTGAGCATACATTCAAGCTGCGTTTTTTCATTGCAATATGTAATATAGGCCAAGTTTATATTATTATGTTTTCCTTCTAAATCGATTTTCTTGCTAGAGGTGGAAAATTTTAATTAAAATTCAATGATAAACATCGATATCTAAGCTCAGTTGACATAATGCCTAATCCCATAAAGAGAGGATCCTGCTTTAAGGGGGAGGTATTTTTTTTTAGGATAGATAAAAATAAGCTAGTCCAGTGTACTTATATATATTTATATTTATTTGAACATTATTAAAACAAAATATTGATAATATTTAAACGCGCATGGACGTTTGTTTTTTACAATTCTTCAATTGGAGAGAAAGTTTCAGCTCGTAATTTTCGTCTGAAACAAAAAACCAAAGAAAATTTAAATTTTCATATATATTTTTCTAGATGAACAAAGAAAAACCCAAACAAGTTGTGAAATGAATATTTTTTTTTATGTTTGAGAAAAATGTGATTTTTTGCAAATGATTGATGATTTTTTTAATAGTGCCCAGAAAAAATCTACTGGAGTGATTATCCTAGACATTGAGAAAGCATTTGACTCTGACTTGATGGCCTCGTGCACAAGCTCTACAAAGCAAACACGCACCTATACCTGGTCAGAATATTGGATTTATTCTTGTCTAACCGCTGATTTTGTGTCTATATATATGGAGCAACTTCAAGCGAACACTATACCAGCTCTGTCTTAAGCCCGATGCATTGTATATATACGGCGCCATCATTCCTACACCGAAATTCTGCCGCAATTTCGTTCCAACGCCATCAGCAGAAGGATTGGAAAAGCAGTGATCGAACTTGAACGTTACTTACCTGTCTTGGCTAAATCATTGCATGGCAGAAGTCGACAACACATTTACAGCCAAGAAAACAAATAAATAACTATCTCAAAAAACATCGTGCGCCCTATGCTGATTTATGGATGTCCTACCTGGAGAAGTATGGCGCAGTCACACTTCAAACGTCTACAAAAAATACAAAATAAAGAATCCCTTGGTTTCCCACCTTGGTAAAGAACATCGTCACTAACCCGAAGAACGGGCACCAAACCTGTCAAAACACATTGAAAAGACCATTCTATCTCGGTTCGCAGAACGAACCTCTAACTCTGACTACCAGGTGATCCATGACTTACAACAATAAATCACATGCTTAACATAAGCACCAAAGTGATTGTCTTATTTATTTTACTTTGTCTTTCCTACAAGGGTTTTCATTTTTTGCATGCATTTTTCTCTTAAACCGCACTTAACTCTAAAACGCCTAATACTAAATCCATGCACCCTCCAGTTGCACAGCTCCTCCTAGCAGAGCTAAACTCTGAATTACAACTATTGTGTGTAATCACGCCCGTCAGTTTAAAATAATTGTTAAAAAAAAACTAGAGAAAGTTTATGTTAACTATAAGAAAACCTGTTAATATTCGATTGCTTACAATGTTCTAATCATTAATCTTGTTTTGATGTAATTTGCTCGGGTCTATGGGCCGTTCGAGCATCCTTGCTGGGAAAAGACGCTCTCGATCCATTGTGCGTCGGCATGGTACTTACAAGTGAGTAATATTCTTCGTTGAACATTCCTGCAGCCATGTACGCAGCAATTTCGACGATTGTTTGGACAGAATTTAGGTATTTTACCGGCTCGGCGCCTTACTGCGTTTGGTGCTGAATTTTCGAAAATATAAATTGGTCTTTATGTACATATTCTTAGAATAGATTAGATAGAATACTTTTGGAGCTTCCTTAAGCAGAATCCTCCTAAAAGAGATTCCAAATATTATTTATATCACTAAATTATAAATGTTATTTTTTGTTTTATTATATCTTTATAAAACTTTTATTTTTAAATTAAGTTTTAACGCCATATTTATATAGTTATCTTTATGGTGAATATAAATGTTCACCACTACCTCGAAATTGACAGTGTAAATTGACGTTTGCACAGTAATTTCAGATAAAAACGTAAACAAATACCATAACACATCAAAACATATATTTACATAAAAAATATCTGTAAAAATGGGAACTTTTCTTAATCTTACACCCACAATTGAAGAGCTCACGGAAAATCCAACCTACAATTGTAGCCAAGCCGACTGCACCTCATCTTTTCAAAATTCTGGTAACCTGCATCTTCATCTTCTTAAACACCATAAAATCGGAAGCATCGCAAAGACTCCAGCAAATTCGCATTTTTTCTGCCCGGAACTACGTTGCAAGTACAATATGATCTTGAGCAGTGGTTTAAAATTCTTTATGTCCAAGCGACTACTCAAACAACATTATGCGAAGGTACACGCTGTGAAATCGATTAATTGTCTGAAGTGCAGTCAAATGTTTGCCAATACATCGTTACGGAATATTCATCAGAAAAACTGCGGTCAAGAATTCAAGTGCTCCACATGTTCTTGGACATATGGTTCTAGAATGGCACTTATGACACATTGTCGACGAAAGAAACATTCGATGACCTCTAAGATCACCCTCCAATCAGATGCAACAACAAAACAGTCGAGTATGATATCGATTCCAAAATCTATGTTTATTTTGCCAAAAATTGAAGAAGTAGCTAACCTGAAGAAATGTCAAACCACTCAGACTGCACTAGACGTTAACACAGAATCCTCTATGACCAAACAATTCCTGGACAATTGGAATGATCGCGCCTCATGCGTTTCCAGTCAAGAACAACAAACTGCAAGTGTTCGGATGAAAGAAGCGTTTACAAACATTGATTTATTCGACACCGAGAGTAACAACCTAATCACCAATACTTCTTCTCAAACAGATCGAAACTTAAATAATCTGAATTTCAACGAAGAAGACTGTAGCATGAATTACTTTGGCAGTACACCATTTGATACGGCACTGTGCCACTCTGAGACACAGACCGAGTTTGATAGGCTCATTGGTAGACAGGTCGTTACAGATTCTGCGACTAACAATGATCAGATGGATCCAATGATTTACAATCACATGCACACGCAAACGTGCGATGAAATACTCTCCGAATTTGGTTTGTCAAATATGCAGACACAGACAACGTGGCCACCGAACGACTATAGTGATCATCTTGTATCCACCGAGACCCAGACATATAGAAATTCTACGACAAAAGTTGATCAATTGGATCCAGTGATATTTAATCACACGCACACGCAAACATGTGATGAAATACTGTCCGAATTTGGTTTGTCCAATATTCCTCAGACTCATACAACATTGTCGACAAATGACTACAGTGATCTTCTAGTGTCCACCGAGACCCAGACAAGTTTCTCTACTTGTTTTCTGGAGAATCCATCAACGTATACACAGACCTGCGATAGTTATGCGAAGCTTTTTCGAGAGTTTGAAATGAGTAGCAGCAGTAATAGCCAGTCCACGTGTACACAGACAGCCTTCGCAAGTGTTAACATTCAAACGGAATAAATGTATTACAAATAACTGTATTTTATATTGTATATAGTTTTATTAATTATAAATAAATACAATATTAAGTCTCAATCGCTGAAATTCTGTAGGATTTTTGCTGAATCTTCTTTCCTGATACAAAGAAAATAATTAATTATATTATTCTTACATATTCGATTTAAACTTACGTTATATGAAAACTCTTTACACAGGAAAAATCTATAAATTAACCTATTTTATGCGACTAACAACCCTACGGTAAAAGAACTTCTATCGCATTAGAATTTTTATCAACGGAATACCAAAAACTAACATTAAATAAACAAAAATTAATAGTAAGATCAGACAAAACCGTTTTCTCGTCATAATAATATATTAATTATACGCTTTGTACGATGTATGTAACATATATTCAAAAATGTCTGAACTGTCGCTTAAGGCAACAAAACACTGCTAAAGTTTTTCCTAATTACATCATTTTAATATATCCATGTTTAATAAAAATTATAGTATAAACATTTTGTGTATGTGTACATAAATAAATCTTAAAATTCTTTTATAAAAATAAGTATTCGATTCAAAAAAAATCATAGTTTAGCAATCGTCATTGGGGTAGTGTTGGTCATCGTTAACACTTGTCTCAGACTCTTTGTGATCATATTCAATTGAATCGAAAACCGGATGATCAGGTGATCTATCCTGCCAGTCGGAATAATCAATTCTATCGTTTGGTTTCAAGAATAACCTTTTAAAGAATAGATCTTTATCGTAATCTGGTATTACAATGGATTCCTCATAATCACGATTGTTATACTGAGTATCTGATTCGCGAGCATTGACCTCTGGTTGATTTTCAGAATAATCAATTCTGTCGTTTGGTTTCAAGAACAACCTTTTAAAGAATGGATCTTTATCGTAATCTGGTATTACAATAGGTTCCTCATAATCAGTATCTGGTTCGCGAGCATTGAACTCAGGATATTTATAGTTCGGCTCTACATTATCCGAATAGTCAAATTCTTTGATGAAATCATCATTTGATACCGTTTTGTCATCAAAATGTTCATCCAATTCCAATTGGTCAGATGGTTCGTTGCGTTGAGGAGTAGACGCGTATACGGCTGAATCTAAGATATTTTTAGCGAATTCAACAGATTTTTCATTTAATTCTTCGTTTATTATTGATGGTTCACAATTGTATGTTGTCTGACTAGGCTTATCGGATATTTCTGAGATTTGAGGTATCCGGTAGTCGGTTGGTTTAATCAAGGTATCTGGTAAACAGTCATAATCGTCTTGGATTTCTTTGATTTCGTCATCATAGCAATCTATTTCTTCTTCGGAATTATGTTCATTCGATTTGTTTTCATTATTTGTATTATTGTTTAACGGTGAGCTTTCTCCGACAATCTCATCGCCGACATCTGTACCGTTTGGATCGGTTGTAGTACCGTTACTTGTATTATTCGTACTCTGTTCAGGTGATTTTGCTGGTGTCGTTTGGTTTGGATCAGTACCGTTTACTTTCCCATCAATTGTAGTACCGTTAACTGCTGTTGTATTGTTTGGATCAGTACCGTTTACTTTCGTAGTTGGTGCAACTGTACTTGTACCGTTTACTGCTGTTGTGCTGTTTTGATCAGTACCATTTACTTTCGTAGTTGGTGCAACTGTACTTGTACCGTTAACTGATGTTGTACTGTTTGGATCAGTACCGTTTACTTTCGTAGTTGGTGCAACTGTACTTGTACCGTTAACTGCTATTCTACTGTTTGGATCAGTATCGTTTACGTTCGTAGTTGGTGCAACTGTACTTGTACCGTTAACTGATGTTGTACTGTTTGGATCAGTACCGTTTACTTTCGTAGT